>JAYMTJ010000237.1:0-13136 GCA_036897525.1 Pelargonium x hortorum | reverse complement strand
ACCGTCGCCTGGATCCCGGCCACCGGAGTCGCCGGGATCCCGTCGGTTTTCGCCTCTTGCAGTGGCGACAAGACTGTCAGAATTTGGGAGCAGGCCTCCTCTACTGGTAATTGGAATTGCAAGGTTAGTCTCTTCAAGCATTTGTTTGTTTCCTGTGAAAATGCAGTGAAATAACAGTATGATCAGTTTCAGTATCATTGTTTACTTTTTTGTTTATCTTCGGCTAAAGATGTGTCACTATGCTGAAAGTTGTGCTTTACTGAGTATTGAATGTTGTTTAAAAAAAAGTGTGAAATGTGCATAGTTGAACTGAGCTCTACTTAGTGTATTGAATTGGATGTGGATCGTAGAGAAACCTGAATTGGAAGTAATAGAATTTATTGTTTTTTGTTGGGATCAGGCGGTTCTGGAGGAAACACATACTAGGACTGTGCGGTCTTGTGCTTGGTCGCCATCAGGAAAATTATTGGCTACAGCGAGCTTCGATGCCACCACTGCTATTTGGGAGAATGTTGGGGGTGATTTTGAGTGTGTATCTACTTTGGAGGTGCACTATTTTTATAATAAAAAAAGTCATTTTTCTTGTTAATGTTTTAGTCTACTCGAATAACTTGGATAATTGATACACTTATTTATTTGAAGGGTCATGAAAATGAAGTTAAAAGTGTTTCTTGGAATGCATCCGGGTCTCTACTTGCAACTTGCAGTCGAGATAAATCAGTTTGGATATGGGAAGTGCAGCCAGGGAATGAATATGAGTGTGTTTCTGTATTGCAAGGTCATACACAAGATGTGAAGATGGTTCAGTGGCATCCGACCATGGATGTTTTGTTTTCTTGCAGTTATGATAATACTATTAAGGTATCCCTATTTGATGTGGCGTTCTTATTTTGCTATTTTTACTACATGTTCTGTAACATGGTTTAGCTTTTTGCTGATTTCATATTCTGTCAACAAGATTTGACCATAATATTGATCTATGGTGGATGCGTTGCAATATACAGGTTTGGGCAGAGGATGGAGACAGTGACGATTGGCACTGTGTTCAAACTTTAGGTGAAGCTAACAAGTACTATACCTTAATCTCTCTTTCTCTCTCTCTAAACTACAAGCACGTGAAGGAATGATTCTTTTCTGATACATTGTCACATGTTAGAACTTAAAGTTCATCTGCATGGGCATAGCAAAATTTGTGAAAGTATTGGCAGTTCTTTCCATTATATTTGTTGTTAGTCTTAACTCAACCAGGCCGGTTTCTTTCAGCGGTCACTCTTCTACAGTTTGGGCCCTTTCTTTTAATGCTACTGGGGACAAAATAGTTACCTGTAGGTATGTATTCTCTCATTTCCTGCCCACTGATCAGAGTTCCCCTTTTCTCCCCCTTATTAAATCCTGGAAATGTTGTAAATATCATAATACAGTAATTGGAATTAGCACTATAATAGACACGTAAAAATAGAATTTGCTGATTATGCAGTGATGATCTGACTGTAAAGATATGGGAAACAGACAGCCTAAGGATGCACTCTGGTGATGGTTACGCACCTTGGTGAGTACATGTTACACGCGTATATTCGATCTCTCTCTTTGTTAACGACATGATATTCTTTCAGATATCCTACTTGTATAGTTACTAGATTTGTATTGATTATGTTATAGTTATCATATCAAGGATAACTGGATCAGTTATATGGAGTTCATGCAGACATACTATCAACTACTTATAGGAGATAATCATGTGTGATCCCAAGGAAGAAAAGCAATACATTTCAAATAATATGTGATTATGTATAGTGTGGGATGTGTTCACAATAATCAGTAGGAATAGTACAAATAGTTCCTTACTTTGATCAAAGATGCAGTCTGTGAGCAATCAGGAACTCAAGACTTAGTGCGTTGAGTACCTAATTTTGCCTGTGACTTTTATGCTTACTTCTCACTTTAAAAAGTTATTAATTGTTGCACTTTCTTCCACCTTGAGCCAAACTTGGTGAGAATGAACCCACTTCACGCCTATGGCTGAGCAACCAAAGTCATTCTTCGTCAGCCTAATGATGAGCCAGGTCAGATGATTTAGTAAAAATACCTCATAATAAGGGCATGAACCTTTGCTCCGCCACTACCCACAGCATTCCTGGCTTTAAAATTCATGTGCCACAATAGATTATATATATTCATATCTTGTTACTTCATGCTGGTAAGGTTTTTGGTGAAATTTTTGTTTTTAATTTGTCTGACATGTACGCTTATACTCTGCTTCTTCCTGTGTGTTATTCTTTTCAGGAGTCATCTGTGCACTCTCACTGGCTACCATGATCGGACAATTTTTTCAGTTCATTGGTCAAGGTAGTGACTATGCAATCAGCTCAATCTCATATATGTTCCTCTTACCAGTCTACACGGACTTTCACTTCTGCTCTGTTAATAATATCAACCTACATTCTCTATCATGTTCTAGGATTCACAGAACACTCTTGAGCAATGATTACATTATGCTATCCAGAGTTGGTCATATGTGTTTTAAGTTTTAACCGATTGTTTTATGAAATAACTTCATCATCATATACCGTATCCAAACTGTTTTTAGTCCAATTCTAGTAAAAATATTGAAATTGAACTGGAAATCTTAAACAAAAGAAAGCTGATGTAGTAAAAAATTCATTTACAAATATTTCAAGAATTGTGCAATTAGGTAAAATGACTCGAGATAAACTGTCAAATTCTAGAAACCATTGGTAATGGAAACTTTCAAGTAGCATTCACTCTATTGAAAGTGCTATCTTCTGTTTTATTTTAGATTGTACCTCTCTCTCTCTCTCTCTCTCTCTCTCTCCTTATTCTTTTAACACAACTTATTATACTGGATATGTGATTGCAACAGGGAAGGTATTATTGCCACTGGAGCAGCTGATGATGCTATAAGATTTTTTGTTGAGAACAAAGATGGTTCGGTAATTACTCTCCCTTTGCTCTCTCATTCATTGTCAATAATTCACATATCGCATCATAGTGAGCATGCCCTACTGTCATCATTATTCCTGGAAATAAATAGCTAAGTTTATGATTGGTATCATTCTTTGATGCTTTTTTTTTTATCAGCAAGTTCAAAATGTTTATCGTGTTAAAACAACTAATATGTTCTCCATTAGATTTCTACTTCCCTTTGTTTTTCAAACAATTTCACAAGGGGCTCAAATGACATTTTAAACCAAAATCATCATCTAATTCAAATGTGCACACCTATAATTATCACGTCAAGTGCTTCATTTGTTCCCTTATCTTCAATCTATTATTTTCAAAGATCAAAACCTTGTAAACAGTACAAATTAGTTTCAGCATTTCTTGTATCACTAATCATATTATTTGCTTAGACATCAGCTCTCCCTATCATGATAGCTACTAACTGTAACATTACTGAGTACTGAGGGGAGTATATATTTTGTATTGAATGTTATCTTTGTTAACTATCCAACATGATCTTTATTTCCTGTTCCTAAATCATTGAAGTTTTCTTGTTAGTATATAGCTTATTTCTACTTGCTTATTTTGTATTGATCTGATATTGTTAGAATTTCCTGGTGCTGAAAAAGAAAGCCCTTAAAAAACATAAATGAAGCAATTATGTTATACAAAATGTCAAATACTTGTTTTTTATTGGCTTCTCCTATTGACTTCTGAAGTATCAATGAATTAACTTCCTTGTAGATCGATGGACCTTTGTATAAATTACTTTTAAAGAAAGAAAAGGCGCATGATATGGATGTAAACTCGGTGCAGTGGAGCCCCGGGGTAAGACATATCTATTGTGGGATCAAGTTGATATATGAATATGGTATTTGATTTATATGTTGGCCTCATAATGATTGTCTTTCATGAGTACCCTTTTGAGCCGGTAGCCAGATCAATTTTCTTGCACGAATTCATTATATTTTGTTTAAAACGCTGTTACTTCTCTGTCTTCAGTTTCTGATTTATGTGGTTGGAACTTATCAGGAAAACCCCTATCTGGCATCTGCTAGTGACGATGGGACGATAAAGATATGGAAGATGTCATCTGTACCTTGATGGAACTCGAAATGAATGTTTAATTCTGATGTGTATTGTTCAAAACATTGTAGGATATATAAATATGTAGAAATGCATTTTATGTCTTGGAGCTATGGAAATTTGAGAAGTTGAATTGAGCTTTTAATGTCTGTTAAAATGTGGTTGTAATAACAGTTGGCTCAGGCATATGCCATTATTTATTCACAGGAGTTGAAATTGATAACAGAGATCTGTACAATTTTGTGTACGAAGATTGCTAGTTTCTCTCCCTGAGATGAAGATGATTAATTAACTCCTGTTTTGTATTGATCTTCATGTGGGAGAACTGGGTCTTGTTCCCTCATGAGGTAAAAGTTGATTGTGCGTTGTACAATTCAACACGAACCCGTCTAGTATAGCAACCACGTTCAATGATTGAGTACAAACATGACACCTTTATGAACACAAAACTAAACATTTAAAAATGTAACTAAGTAGATCGTGTTGACACAACACAACAAATGTGAATCAACACATTCAACACGACACTATCCCACATCTATGACATACTTTTACAATTAATTTACAATTGTACTCTTAAGAGTTGTGTTGGGTGTGTCATAACACGTCTAATTAGTCGTACAAGAGTATTTTACGAACATGACACAATTAGAATGTGTGTTTAAACACGCTATTTTGTGTTGTCCGTAAACAACACAAAATTCTCAGCTCTAAATTGTGGGACATGGCTCCTTTTTCACATGCACTTACCTTATCCTACGTTAGCCTAGTAAAGTAATGCCAAGTCCAAAAGTTCCATACATTCCCATTTCTCTCACCTTTCTTTTATTCACAACTACTATAGTTGAATATCATGATCATAATCCCCAAAATCTCGATTACAAATACTATGATGCTCTTTTTTCATGAAACTAGGGTTTGCAAGAAATGCTAGAAGATGATGACTTTCGGATGTCAACAGATGATTTCTTCTTTTCCTTCCATCTTCTATTCAAAAATACAAAAAAAAAAACCACACACTTTCCATGTTAGTCGTTACCTGTTACCTTTATTTGGAGTAATTTGATGTAAACCACAAAATACACAACCAGCACAAGATCCTTTGAAAACTAAAACATGCTGTACAAACCAATCAGATTTATTCAAAACATATCAACCAAAAGAAGCTCTAACTTAAGAAATGGCTAGGAAGGATGGTACTCAGTAGTAGAGGGCACAAATCTAGAACTTATATTCCGGAGATCCTACAACTCGAACAATAATAGATTCTCTGATATCTAAAAGCTAAAAACCCTGCGACAAAGGCTGAGATGTGGAACTTATACCTACAAAGGTGTGCATTTTAGATCCCAAAATCAAGGAAGAACTCGGGAAATTATTAAACTCTTGGGTAGCGAGAACGCCCCTTCTTCCTCAGGAACTCGGGAATCTCCACTGATCCTCCTTCAGTGAAAGATGCTGATCTTCTGTTGATATTAAGAGCAACATCTCCCTGTGATAGTTGACTTCCCTGCATTTTGTTCCCAGAATACGACAAAATTAGTTAAGAATTTGTGTGTGTGTGTGAGTGAGAGAGAAAGAGAGAGAATAATCATCCCATAGCTATATTAAATGGTGTACGAAAATTGAAAAGGGAAAGGATTGTTTTGTACTGTTGATGGTCACAGAAGCTTCACTATTACCAGTTGTCGGTATTTGTTTAAATCAATACTTGTTAGTTGTTATCTTTTTGCCTCATCTATATGCTTATTTAGGCTTGTTAAAGCTATTCAATCTGTTTCGTTATTCCATTGTTTCTGTTGGGCATATATATCACTATCAAATTTTGATAGTAGGCTCGTGTGGTCATATAATTATACGCCGGTCATGGACCGGTTCGGGTCATGACAGAGAGAGGGAATCAGTACCTGGACGGGCCTCCCATCACCATCATCTTGGCGTTTGAACCCCGTGGCTATAAGAGTTATACTGACCTGAATGAAGAAAAATGGACTACGTAAGTTAAAATGTCAAGATCATAATGCTGTTATGAATGCTTGCCCACCCACCCACAAGCACACAATGAAATCTTTATCTTCTCAAGAATTGTCGTTGAAATCAAAGTAGAGGCAGCCTAATCTTTTGAACTGCCAAGTTAGCCAGCAGTCCAAGATTGACTGTCCTTTTTTGTTTTCTCCAACAACATTGGCATTCAAAGAGATAAACAATGCAGGATGAGATTCAGATGCAAGCATTTGATCCATGAGCCACTCTCACTAAGTTTAAGATGAAGCAGAACTTACTTGACCACTGAGTGATGGATCTATAACTGCTCCAAATATTAAATTGGCAGTTGGATCGACTAGGTCATATATAACCTCTGCCGCAGCATTTACCTGAGAGAATTTCCAAAGAAGATTTAAGACCATGACAATTGTCGTATTAACCATAGCAAAGCATGATCATAACCACCAAAGAAAACTGCACAATTATGAAGAAAGAGGTCAGGTTCCATCTCATGAACCTAAGGAAAATGACAATTTTTAAATCCGGTCTGAGGTAAAATAAAAGTGACTCTTTGTCTCTACCACATTTTACTTAGTATTACTATTATCCTGACTTACTGTTAATTAAGAAACAGTACAATTTAGGTACGACTTTAGGAGATAGGACTTGAGAATTCAATGGGCCAAGTCCACCTCATAACGGCCACTGCATAAACTATAATTCCAGATACAAAGTTCAAAAAGCAAGGGGAAAATAGAATAACAGCAGATATATCTGCAATTTAAACACAGCATTATAAGGAATTAATTGCATTAAATATCTCATTCTCTTTATAAACTGTTTCACAAATTCCGCTACCATCTAAAAATGTCCTTTTTAGCACCTACAAAGATTTTCCTCACAATTTCAAGCACAAGAGATTATGCTTTTTGAGTTGTTATAGCAAAGCATGAAGTTTTGAGTATAACATAAATAAAGTCAGAGTGAGAGAGAGAGAGAGACCTCAAATAAGGTTAAATCACTTCCACCAGTTATGTTCCACACAATTCCAGTGGCCCTCTCAATACCAATATCTAGTAAAGGTGATTGGATAGCATTTAATGCAGCATCTCTTGCCCTGGTTTTCCCTATAAGAAAAAGAGCATTCACAAATGACTCAGAAATATTATATCAAACATCTGGATCAAGAAGTGATCACCAATTCAATGTCAAACTAACTTGGCAGATACATCTTTAAGCAAATTATAAAAGTCGTCAAAATCCTTAATCTGACGTGGGTGTAGATGATTTCTTTATACATTACAACAGTCTTCTCATTATATACCGAAAAGAGATAAGTATTAACTTGAGTGGGAAATGAAACTATCTCTAAACTGCGGCGAAGTCTGCAAGAGTATGTATCTGTTTCTGACAGTGGAGGTGCAAGTGCATCAAAATCAAACAGCATGTTATATGAAGATAACTACCTTATTAGTTACAACCCTTGAGCTAAAGATCAATAATTACTCTGAAAACTGTTTTATCCAAGCAGTTCTCCAACTTACCCTATGTTTGGTAGGGAGGATAAAAGTCGTAAGATTGGAATGCAATCTTAATCTTCCATTCTCCCAACTTTCCGTCCTCCCTACCAAACACAAAGTATATCAGTTTATGTTTTAGAAAGATAACTTCACTGCCTATTGGAGATCATTAACTGTTTTGCTCTTAAGTTGGGCAAAGATTAACCCCATTTCTTTCTAGTAACATAGGTGTTTTAGCGGCAACATTATCCTAATAATGGTTATGTACTTTATAGAGTGGACAAATGCAACCAAAGAAAGGCATCTGGGATTGATGCCACAGAATCCACAGCTACTGAATCAGCTTATATAGTTTACTAATAAACTATTTCATCTCCATTATCCACCTCAAGCCTTCCAATCAGAGTTGCAGATTCTCCTGCAACTACATTTGGCTAATCCTACCACTCAACAAACCAAACACACAAAAAGAATGAGAGAACATCGGTCAACAGTGATTGAAATTTGATATCCAGATTACAACTTCCATTTTTGCTTGTGCATGTAAGTGATCTGCGAGTGTTACTAATCAACTCACATTATGAGAAAATATATTGGTAATGTGTGCCGCTATTGTTGATTTCCGAAGAAAAACGGTGATTAAAATATAACTGCCCTCAGCTGAGATGGAAAATGGGTTTTCGTCTTAGAATGGAATCTCAATCAGTTAAAAATACAAGAAGCTTTCTTCGATCAGATTCAGAGTGATACATTGATTCAGAAAGAATATTGAAAAATCATGAAAATAAAAGTGTTAGACGATATCTCAATTCTAAAAATTATAAACTCACCAGTTGCAGTTCCTATCCCCATTAGAGAAGAACCAGCATTTGCCATTATAGCTCGCACATCAGCGAAATCTACATTCACCATCCCTGGTATCTGCAATAGAGGCCACCCAAAACCAATTAGAGTACAACAATTTATCTTTCAAACTAACAAATATTTTTGAACAGGTGGAAGTATCACTTCCATGTGACTGAATAATAGATGATGAGTCAGATGTATGTTACCAGTTGATTGCTCAAATTATCTTACTGAACATGCAACCTAAAAATATCATTCTTCTATAGGTATACTTGTATATATATATTCTAAAAACAATCATGTCAAAATATTTTGTTACATCAAACAACTTTGCCCTTTCTAAGTTATTACCATTTGTTTGAGATGAAATTACATTGAAGAAAAATCACCAGAGCGAATAAGGCAAATATGAGATTCTCATAAAGCTTGTCAGGCATGACATACCATAATTATATCAGATATACCACGAACTCCTTGCCGAAGAATGTCATCGGCTAGGTTAAATGCTTCTGTTACAGGGGTAGACTGGGAAACAGCGGTCAATAACTTGTCATTTGGGATGACAATCAGTGTGTCAACATTGTCCCTTAAAGCAGCAATTCCTTCTTGGGCTTGAACTGCCCTCCTCCGTCCCTCAAAGGAGAAAGGGGTTGTGACAATACCAACAGTTAATATTCCCATTGACTTGGCAATTCCTGCAATTACTGGAGCTCCACCAGTACCAGTTCCTCCACCCATGCCAGCCTGAACACACGAACATGAAGCCATACACAAGGAAAAGAAAAAAATGACTGGACAATCAACACAAAGTTGATCTGGTGGTACCAAAAGATCTCTTGGATGATATGAAGTCATCAGAGAAACAGTCTATAACAATTAAATTTTACCTTAACTTGCTAATAAAAGTTTCATATGCATTAAACTTTCACTTGAACAAGGCTTCTTAGTACCTTATACATAAAATAGGACATATTAAGTTTTAAATATTAGATTAGAAATTAATCTCAGATTTTGATAATCTTGATGATTATGGATACTTGTCAAGTAGTCCCAACACATATAAATTCTCATCAAATGTCTAAGAAAGGGCATGCGGCTGATTATCAAAATACCCTCCTACTTGTTGTATACAACGTTTTCATCAATAACGCTTTGTAAAAAAATTCAAATATAAAGCATATAAAATACTAAGGCATCAGCCATCCACATCAAATTTTTGAAGAGTTACAAAATCAGAAAATATATACCACCTTTGCTTGAAAAGCTTTAACAGTCAAGCAGAGACAAACATACCGTAACGAAGACCATATCTGCTCCATAAAGTGCCTCTTCAATTGATTCTTTGCTTTCCTTGGCAGCATTTGTGCCTATCTCTGGGTTCCCACCAGCACCAAGACCCCTAGTAAGCTCTTGACCAATCTGTAAACGATTCTCAGGCAAGATGGGCGACATTCTCATAGCTTGAATATCCGTGTTGACAATCCAGAACTCCACACCCTTCATTGCACTCTCAATCATGCGATTAACCGCATTGGACCCACCGCCTCCAACACCAATAACTTTGATCTTAGCTTCATTGTAATTGTTTGGACTAGATGAGCTGAAAAAGCTCTCAGTATCACTATCACTTTCACTTGAAGTGTCCTTTCTAGAATGGCTAGTCGAATTGTTCCCTTCACCTCTAAGCATTGACACTTCAGGGTGTAGATTCAGAAAAGGGTCTCTATTATTATACGTGTGAGAACTGGCCAAACATTTGAACTTTAGCACACTTGACCTCTGGTTGGCAACTGAGAACTTAGTCTTATCGTCAAGCATCCTCATGGAGCTAACTTTCCCCAATTGATTCTCCATTGAAGCTCTTCCCCCCAGAACAGTCAGTACACCCATCGCAGGTCGAGTATCAGAAAGCACAGAATATGATGGTATTATAGTTGCCATGTTCAATTGGGGACTCCTAAATCTCAGAAATTGTTTTTGCTAAGCTGATAAAACTCGAAAATTTCAGATACCCAAACAGTCAATCCCTTCACCAAGACCTGTAAAGCAGAAAATAACAAATGCCCACCAAAAATTACATACCAGAAACGCAAAATGCACAACAAACACCCACAAAACATACAAGAATTCTGAAAATTGAAAGCAAACACATTACAGAAACCCAGTACGATTCAGCACTAGAAGACCAAAAATTCATTTCAGAGTAAGAAAAATTGAAACTACAGAACACTGACAGTTGGAGAAACCGAAATGGCATTTGAGTGGGGGATTCATAGAACTGACCTCGAAAGTAGCTGAGCATTTGGGTCCTCAGACCAAAAGTGTCGAAAGCTTGTTGTGTGTGAATTGCTGGTTCTGGGTTTTGTTGAGATGATAAAATCAATCTGTTTCCTCAGTAAAAGAAGAATCTTGTGAGGAGGAAATGAGGAATTCGATCGCTGTTTTGTTAAGTGTGGGCTCCAAAATCCTTATCGGCCAGGATATTAGTGATTGACAACCGACTTGGTTATTGGTTTGGACCCCTAGGGTTGGGTCCATTTCTATTCTCTATGTTGTCACTTAAGTTTGGCAACTTCTCCTTTTGTTTTTTCTAAAGGGCTTGCCAAATTATTGCTATTATTTTCTTGTCCTGGATGGCGGAAAATTAGGTTTTCGACATCGGCGATTGATTTGGACGACGGTGATCGGAGTGCAAAGATCGGTACATGGATACACAATGAGACCGGTCAGGTCCGGTTTCGAAGTGAAGGTTTTGGGAGAGGAGATATAAAGGCAATGGCGGATCTGAAGAAGAGCAGTAGTGGCGGTGCTATGCGACTGTTTTCGGATGAAAGTGGAGGGTGGCTTTCCGATTTGATATGTTTTATGGCTTTTTGCTTTCACTTTTGGGTGAGAGCAATTGTTTTTGGGACGGTAGTAGTGATATGGCATAAGCTAGCTCGAGTTAAGCTCTGGAAGGGAAAGAGGATGCAACAAATGGAGATGATGAAGGGTAAAAAAAATGGCATGGAGGCGGTCATGGTGGGGCAGAAAAAGTCTGGTTGGATGAAGGGGGCTAAGAATTGTTGCTCAGGCATTTACATCATCCTAGCTATTTTTATGAGTTTTATTAGTTTTTGAACTTATTTGGTTTTTGTTTTAGTGTTTTGTTTAGATGTTAGTTTGGTTTATTTGGGTTTTTTTCTTTCCATTTTTAGGTATTAGGGTTGAGTAGTGATAGCTGGAGTACAAAAGTTAGTCTCGTGTCCTAATTGTCTGCGGCGATAAGGGTGTGGTCTTATATGGTAGCTAACTTTGGTTACTTAGATAGATTAACTTGTGTTTTCTTATCTTTGTTACAATGGACAACCCTCTCAAGAGATGTGAGGTAAGGAGTTTGTAGTAAGTTGTAAATAATTCATCGAAGTTCCTGCCTTTTGTGAAAGAGTGTTCTTTAAACTTCTAAAATATCGTAAAAACATAACACCAGACCCACAAGGCCGCAACATGCCTTATCCATTTTCTCTTCTCACTGCCGAGCTTCACATCCACCACTGCAGGACACAGAGCAAAGCGGAGAAGCCGAAGGCAGCTTACGAGAGAACGATAGAGGGTTTGGTGTGGTTGTGGGCTTTTTGTACGGTGATGAAGAAAATACCCGACACAACCACCTCTGTCACGCCTCTTCCATGCCCGCCCACCTCCGCCTCTTTTTATTCCTAAACCCTCATTCCTCTTATCCCCCCAATTTCGGCTCCAGTGAGCCTAAGTCCAAGCGCCAAAACCTTTGAATTCGGTCGATTCCAGCCTCTCGAGGAGGCTTTGCCTCAGGCGGAGGTGACGGCTTCAAATTTGAGTTGTTTTGTTCCAGTTGGATGAGAGTTTCCAGAACCTTCCTCCCGCGAAGCTTTAAGATACGCCGCCACAAAAGATGTCGGAGGTTGTGGGTGCCAAGGAAATGCCTCTGGTCATCGTATTTGAGTTGCAAAGTTAGTAGAACTTGGATGGAGGAAAAGGGTGTGAGGAAGAAGGGTGTAGAATTATAATTTTATTCTTTAATTCAATTCTAACGGTATTAGTTAGTTTTGACGGATTCTATCAATGATTTAATAGAATGGACCTCGTCGGTACAAAAACCGCTAACTATGACCCGAGCATAACAAAATGAAGTTCAGGGATCTGTGTGGAATAAGTGAGATACATCAGGGACCCCATAAACACTTTTTCCCTCTCTAAACTAGTGTTCAACTTTCTATTTTGAGAAGAAAAAAAACAGATAATTAGTTATTACACAAAAGGTTGGGTTTAGTCCATGTACTATTCATTTTGTTTGAGTTTATTCCTGGATTATCATGTGTTTGAAACTAGTTTAAAGGTGGAGCAAACGTATGAATTTAGTTCAAAGTAGTCTGAAAGCGTGCGGAATTAGTCAACGTCGTTAAATTTGTTGACGAGATTCGTCAGATTAAACTGACGTCGTTAGTTAGTAATATTTTAATGTAAATTTGATAACGTGACAAGTTAAAATATATAATTGTATTATAATAAGTATGTTTTAATTTAAAATTGTTAAAATTACAAAATAACCCCTGAAAACTGTTTTAAATTTTGCAAAAATACCCTTGAAATATTTCTAATATTTTGCAAAACTATATCCCTCTTCCCCTCCAGCCTTCCCACGCCACGGCATCATCTGTCACTCTGACGAATACTTCGGCCACACCTACACTGTCCGCCACTAACTCAACCTCTACAAGC
>JAYMTJ010000236.1:0-13140 GCA_036897525.1 Pelargonium x hortorum | reverse complement strand
CGCAGTTATTGCCTCGCTAGTTCCATTTTCAACAACGGGTATAAGGGTTTGTTTGGTATCTAGCTTAGGTTTGTTGTTAGTTAATTTTAATTTTGTGATGAACTAGGGATGGATTGCATTTGTATTTCAGATTTGAGATTTGAAATTTATTGTTCTGATTTGGGTTTTATTATTTTTATTTGAGATTTCGAAATTCGGCTTTATTGTTTTGTTTTGATCTAAAATTTTGATTGTACTGAATTAGTCCGTGTATAAGTTCGGTTGAATTAGGATTTTTTGCAAATTTTCGGCAAATTTGTGCATTTACCGGCGATAAACTGCAATTTCCGACAAGTTTTGGTTGAAAAACTCGCCGGGAACTTCAAACATCTATACATGTCCTTGACTAATGAAGAAGAAGGGTAAATGGGCTTTTTGATAAAAAAATTAGATCATGTGTTTACACATGAGGAGAGAGAGCAATATTCTGCCAAGTTAACTGACGGATTGACCCTTGAAGAAACCATATAGTAGCCTAAAGTTACAAAAAAACTATAGAGTATCCTGACACAAATGTGTCAAGTATAGGAGGTCAGTGCAGTTATTCCTGAATAATACGCACAAGAACAAAGATACAAAATGAAACTCAAGGCACATTGCAAAAATTGACACACTATAAAAATAAGAATACGCGTAATCATCATGAATAAAGACTACAAGGGGCACTAAAATGAACATGCTCAATGAAAATCATATAAAAAGTAAGTTTAGAACGAAATTCAAAAGTACACTTAAGCTTTGTACAAACAAAATACAAGGCCTACCCAAAACTATTCACAAAACTCCCCAACAGCCGAAGGAAAGTGCGTAAAATCTGTTATCTCGTCCTCGTATCAAAATAGCGCAGGCGGGAGGGCTGTGAAAAGATAGGTCGGGGCACCCATGAACACCCATTTAGCTTGCCAAGAAAATGCACGAAACCGCGCATCTAGTGATTGAAGTCTTGTTCTTATGCCTTCGCAACGTACTGGGTGATCCATTTTTCTCACGCTTGGAACTACTTAGATATTCTATAGTTTGTAATAAAACAAAGATTGTAGATGACATGACTACATGATCCCGCGAATCGAGCTCACTCTCTATCACGATAAATGATGGTTTTAAGAGACTCTAAGTGATTAGAAAAAGCAGCAACCCGAGTAATAACAAAATCTTTTTGTTCAACCTACTCATCCACTTCCTATTGCAAACATCAACTTGGGGCAATATGATCTTCAATACCGTCATTGATATTAATGTTCTACACAATGGACAACTTGTCACAAAATTTGACCAATGACAAAACACACGCATAAAACAAATAAGAGCAAATTTTAGTCAACCGATTATACGGGTGGGGACTTTGACAAGCCACATACTAAGGTAAGTCATCAAGAGGAGAAGGTAAAGGCACATAAACTCTTCCAATTTTTTTTTTTGTTTTGAGAATTTTGACTTTAACTCTCGACCCGCATTTTTAACACTGGTCCAATTCATAGCCACATGAGGAAGAACGTTTCAAGCTTGTTTTCAATTCATTGCTACTGAAATTCATTACATTACAACTAGTTTTTTTTTTCAAGTGCAAAAGTTGTTCAACGAAAGAGGAAGAAGGTAGGAAAAATAATGTGTTTTTATTTGGGTATAATCTTGTCCAAAATGACAATGTTTTGAGCAAGTTTAAACCAAAAGATTGTACCATTTTGGTATGCCACGATTGATTACTGACACGACAATTTATCTTACTAGACATAGTATGCGACAACAAATAAGGACATGTACAAATGTAAACATTTAAAACACGTAAGAATGAGTACATTATAAAAATTGAAAGTCAAAAGACCAAAATAACCGAGAATCCGAGAAGAGGGCCAACTCCAAAATTAAAGAGGTTTGAAGACCCTAGATGTCCCTTTGCTGTCAGAAATTGACCAAGCAGGTCTCCCACAAAAATCCCATCAGTGCAGTCTCCAATAATCGATAAATATGCCAAGGAGGTTCACAAGTATGAAAAAGTTAACTCCACTGTTAGGTCGGCTGATGTGGCGCCGAGTCAGCATTCGACATTGCTCTAATGTGGCATAATATGTACAATTTTAATATAATTTTAAATTGAAAAGGACAAGTGTCGAGCTCTAATTGATCCAAAATTAATTCGATTGTGTAAAATTACGAATTTACCCTTCGATTCCCATTAACACTTCATCCTCAATCCTCATACCTGCTAGCTACCTAAGCTCGCTAAAAAGCTTTGGCACCAATTCCAGCGATCATCCTCCGACGACTAAGTGCAAAAATCACTATATATAATTATTAATAATAGCAAAATTAACACAAGTCCCATACCAAACAGACCCACAAACCAAAAGAATATGAGAGAGAACCAAACTCAATAGAATTTCGCACATGAATAACTCGTCGGAGTGGTGCAGGTGAAGAGAGGGGGTTGTGAAAGAGAAAGAGGTTGAATACGAGAGCTTGAATGAGATTAATTTAAAGTTTGAAGGGGAATTGAGTAATTTTACAACATTAAATTAGTTTTGAACCAATTAAAACTCGACATGTGTTATTTTCAATTTAAATTAATATTAAAAAATTGAATATGTCATGTCAACGCCGTGTCGTATGCTGACTCGGCGCCACATTAACCAACCTCACGACGAATAAATGGACCTCCTTGACATATTTATTGATTATTCTAACTACAGTGGTGAGATTTTTGTGGAGGACCTAACTGATCATTTATTGACAGTAGAGGACCATATTGTTTGGTCAAGAATATCTCCAAAGCGCAACGTAGCGAAAGCCTCTGTATTGTATATTTGTATTTAAGGCGACCGAGGGCGCCAAATTCAATTCATTTGAAAGAAACAGTAAGTAAGCTGTTCGTAACGTTCGTAACTCACTCAAGTTTCATTCACGCATCTGGAATTGAAATGCGAACTCGATTTCTCAATACTGACTGCTTCACCTTCTCCCCTTCCTCTCCAGCCGAAACCCTAAGCTTCCTCAACTTTCCAGTCCCTCACTCCTCTCCCTTTCGCTTCTCTTTCTCCCAACAAGAACTGATAAGCTCCTTCTCCGCTCCAGACTTCAAGTCTCCTCTCAAAATCCACAGGATTTCGGTCGAAAATGCTCTCTCCAAATTCCTCGCCGACGTTATTCCTCAGTCCATCCATGTCAAAATCGGAGGGCTCGCTGATGATCGGCGCCAGAATGATGGCGTCAATGAGCGCGGGGAATTTAGCTCTGCACCTACGGTTGAAGCTCCATTTTCAGAGGTATAACACTGAATTATGCAGTAGCCAGTAGTTAATTCTAATTTTCTCTGTAGCGCTTTAAGGCTGAATATAATTTTATACGGCATTTAATAATGGATTTGGAAATTTTTTGTGTCTGGATATCTAAGAATACATTTTTCTGTATGTACTGTATGTTTTCCCTATCGAATCCTGAAATTTTGGTTTGAGCGTGAGTTGAATTTGAAGTTGAAGAAGATTTTAGTTTTAGATTTTTAATTTGATGTATTGGTTTTTTTATTTTTGATAATTGTGCATTATGCTATGCATGGAGGCTGAGAGTCTGAGATGATGCTCTACTTTGGTTGTTAAGATTTCAATAAATTCAATTCTAGGATGTGGCGTGTGTAATTTTGTGTTAGTTGTACACATGTTTTTATTTATTTATTTATCATCTGTTAGTTATGCTGGTCAATTTGAATACAAATACGTTTACATCCAACTATATACAAGTATCATTTGTTGATAGAGTTATTTTTATTATCTAATTGGGAGCAGGAGTTTCAAGATCTGACTTTGAGGGAAGACAGTGACTGTAAATCCAAAGAAAACTAATAATGCAATTTTATTTATTTTGATTGCTATCCTTGAAAAGCTTGGATGCTAACCTTTTTACTTTGAGAAACACAGCAAAATGGAAATTCTTCATGGGGGTTATGTAATATACAGAACTGTAAAGTACAACAACAAAAGTAGGAACCATGGGATATGAAAATGTAAATGATCCAAATTGGCAGTAAATGCTTTTGCATGGAAGCAATATCTATAACATTTCTTCTTTATATCTTATGTTATTGTAACCAGGTAAAATCTTAGCCGTTTTCCAGACAAAGCAGGGGTCGGCTACATGAATCCTTTAGAAAAACTCTTTGAGATCTTCCATCATATTCTCCTCCTCTACTCCAATGCCTTTTCTTTTTTCAAGTGATGTATATCATATTTTTTCTTTTCACGTCTTTCTATGTTATTGTATACATGCCCCAACCCTACTTCTCCAAACTAAATTCTCTCACTTTTTCTCTGAGGTCACCGACCTTCATTTGTTGCACATGTGTAGTTTCCTTAGGTGAATTTCTCTCATCTTACATCCAATTGAAGTGACCCCAACTCTTGATCCACTCCTGAGCTTATCCTTTCTATCGGTACTACAAAACCACCTAAAGATACCCATCTTCACTAGCTCTATCATGTGACTTTGGGAGTCTCATTTGAGCCCAAAATTTCGTTGCCAAACAACTTGGTCATATAGTTAACCAATAAAACTTTCACTTCAGCTATACAAAAATTCTTTTATTACAAAGGATTTTCAAAACCCTCCTCCATTCCTGCCAACCTGCTCTAATCCTATTCCTAACATTTTCTACAATCTCACCATCCTTTATTTATTTATTTTTTTTTTTGACAAAAAGGATAATATTATTCCAAATCTTTCATAATACAACGAGAAATCAAAGCCGGGACATTCCTTGGTATAAAAGTACCTTCCTTTGACATATAATTAGGAATCTGAGCAAGCTCATTATTTACCTTATTTGCAGAGCGATACACATAAAGAAATTGAACACTATCAAAATTGCTAACTAGTAACTAGTGTCATACTGACAGTCCTCCAAAACTAACAGCCCTCTATAGCCTTCGTCTGCAAAGCTTGCATGATAGCACAAGCATCAGACTCCAGTTCAACACGCTTCCACCCATTTCCAGCAGCCCATACCATAGTTTCTCTAACCGCCCACCCTTCTACCTCAGCCATCTCCAACTCCGCTCCTCCTGAACCTGCATCCCGCATCCGTGCACCTTCCCTCATCGTCTCTGGCCACCCACCCAGTACCACTCCCCCCTTCAGCAACAAACACTGCTGCATCAGTGTTAATTTTAATCACACCAGAATCTCACCATCCTTTTAGATCCAAGGTACTTTAAATAATTAGTTCTAGTATTTTCTTTCTCTTTTAACACAAGCGAATCCACAATTACCCCCTGTTCTTGCTACAAATACATTAAATATTTAATCAACTTTGGTCTTACTTATTCTAAACCCCTTATATTCTAATACTTCTTTCCACCTATCTATACATAATACTTCTAATATACTCTCATCAGCTAAGACAATATCATTTCCCAACATACAGCAAGGGACCTCATATTGAAGGGTCTTTTGAGCTCATCACTTACCAGGGCAAAAAAGAGAAAGGCCTAGAGCTGATCCTCGATGAGATCCTAACATGATAGGAACACATCTGATGTTATTTCTGTGTAACCAAAAATTATTTCTATTGGATAGATGTTCCATTGATGATTAGGTGATACAAGCATTTGAGTTATGGCTCAAATCTTTTCTATACTGGAATTGTTCATGGTTAGCTCAAAGCTTATCTTCCTAAAGTTTGTCCTGCAATGCAGCAAGCAACTGATGTTTTATGTGAAGAGAAGGGAGTGAAAAGCCAGATAGCATATGAATCTACAAATCAGGAGCCTGATGTTCCAAAAGTATGGTGGTGCTTTCTTAAAGTGATTGTATATTCTTTCCATTTTCGGATCTGCTCGCTATTTCTTAGCAGTTCAATTTACATCATTACAGAAGGACAAGGAGACCGTGGTTGATGATAAAGATAAAAATTGGTTTAAACTATTCCAATTTGAAACACCAGAGCTGGATGAATTTTTGGTATGATTGTCTACTATACATGTTAATCTATGCGTAGCTGATACTGCTTTAATTTAGAATGATTTGTGCTTATGTATTATATCCTGTTTACTTTTTTCAGGAGAATGGTTGCTCTCTTGAGAAAGAAGGGATGCGAATTCTATCTAAAGTTCCAGGGATTGAAAAAGATCAAGTAAATATCTGAATCACAATCACTTAGTAACTTGTCTCCACTAAATGTTATATATTAGATTCATCTTCTCTTTTCTTTAGCATGAACTTTCCATGATTGTATTAAGTATCTTAGAGAGCTTAAAACACCTAGACTTCTTCACTTAGAAGAAAAAACTTTTAAACAGCAAGGAATTAACAAACTGAAATTACTTATGCCGTCATGAGTCACTACATATTAGATCTTGACGGCAAGGTCTATAAAAAATACTCGTCTTTGAATTATTTAAACTACAAAGAATGGTTCTGAATTCTGATGGTTCAAATCGGTTGAATCGTGATTCAATGCATGGTGCTGTTCAATTAGCTGTTCATCCTCTGATTCAGACTGTTCAAGGACTAACCAAGCTTCGAACTGTGAAGTTTGCACAGTTCCAACAACCATACTTGCACGTTCCGGGGTTTCTCTTGGTGGAAAGGAATCTTAAAATTCGCATGTTATTATTACTGCTGCTTGTGAACATGAAACTCAGTGTTTTGTAGTACTGAATGGTTCTAATTTTTACTCGTGGAATAAGCACTGTAAATTATGTTGGGAAGGGAAGTGAATCTGATTTGATCATGACTATAAATTCGAAAACAAAAGTTCATTTTTTTAATGTATTATTAAATACAGGACTGAATATTTTCCAGGAGTAATAATGTAACAAACCCTAGCCAGAAACGAAAACTATAAAAAATTATATAAAATTTAACAGTGAATCAGTGGCAGTAAGAAAGCTAGTGCACGTAGTGGGCTGAAAAAGAACTTTCAAAATATTGACCATGAGTCAGGAGGTTAAAAAGTCAAATAAACAAGAGAAGCAGTTTAATTGCCAGTGTCTAAGCAGGATGAAAACCTAGTTTACATTTAATATGCTTGCAGCAACCTCAAGTATCTGAGGAAATGTCATGGATGGAGTTGGACTATGTATGTGCAATATAGAAAACAGCTGTGCTGCTCACAATCTGTTAACTTAATTAAACTTCAAATCTTCCTCATCTGCACACTAATGGAGGTAAAACAATTTATTGAGTGCCTGTTTCATTTATTTGTATTTTACCTTCTGTTTTCTCTCCATGAATAATTTTTTTTGCCACTTCTTAACATTGATATCATTACTTGTATCTATACTCTATATCTAATCTCTTAATTCCAGTACAAACTGAAACTTAACAGACATATAGTGAACATTTGACTGTATTCTATATTAATTCTAGCATATAGGGGTTGGAGTCATATATTGTATCTTGTGGTGGTCATGGTGGTGGTTGGAGCCTCATCGGGCCGGTTTCAATGTGAATTGGGGTGATTGAGCTAGTTTATTTTTGTAAAGAACCAACTCAACTAAAAGCTCAAGCTGATAGTTGAAGGCCTCATAATAGTTTTATACTCTAACAATTTTAATATGTTGTGAGACAATCCATCAGATAGATAAATTTATGGGACTTTTATAGTTAATTTTTAATAAAACAAGCAAGAGGCTAGATGCCTACTTTGATTTCCTAAGTTAACGCAATTCCAAAATTTACTTGGTAGATTTATTTCATAACTGTTGCTTGATTTTGATTGCTTCCTATCACCTTGTATGAAGTCTAATAGAGTTCAAAGGTTTTCCACTGCTAAATTAATCTTGTTTTTGTGATTTCCACAATATTAAATTAATATGGTTTTGTCACTATGTCGGATCTTTCTTGCAGGATACTCTGAAGCTAGAGCTTACATTACAGTATCAGCATGAGGTTGAAGATTCAGTTTATTTGGTAGAAAATATTAGTCTGGACTACCACATGGACCATAATCCTTATTCACTTGAAGATGAGGGTTCTGTTCAGGAGTCCTTTTATAACAGATTTCCTCTCTTAGAAGTGGATGAGACAAGTCTGGGAATTTTGACTCAACTGTATATGGAGGATGAATTTCTTTTGCTCCTTGAGAACATTGGATCGCAACCTTGGACTGAAAACGATAACCTAACTATCAACAGCAAGGAGCTGTTAGGTTCAGTGGAGAATAATATGTTACAGTTTCTTTCAGATCATTGTCTAACGAAGCAGTACCTTGAGTTTGAACTGGCATCCCCAGACATGTACCTAGAAATTGATTTCGTAAGAATAGAGGAAACATCACGTATTAAAGGAAATTCCTCATTTTCTCAAGGGCCATCAGATGGCAGTTGTTTTCTGTCAGCGAGCCCGATTATGTTTGAGGAGTATGTTACTGTTGACATAGATTTGTCTCAACCTTCTGAAGATTTTTTTCACACACAAACAGCACATGTACCTGAAACGTGTGACCAGATGTTCGGGGAAGACCTCAGTTTCAAAAGTTTCAATGAGCTGGTTGTTATTCACGAGCTAGCCCTTGTAGACGAAACATTCATATCATTGCCTGTTCCTGTTCTATCTGATCAGGAAAAGGTGAGGTCATTGTATGTCATTGCTGAGGAAATATTAGATCATCTAAAACCATTGCTGCTATCTTCATCTGATGGGATATACTTGGATTGGCAACTTTTGGAGGAAGACAAATGCAAGTTTAGGGATAATTCCTCCAGTCAGGATATAAGGGAGGTAGATTATGAGAGCATTGACTTTGATTTGAGAGCTTCTGGTGATGGGCTGTTCTTTGATTTGTTGTTATCTAATGACACCTTAAGTGCACAAAACACAGAAGAATGTAAGGAATCACTGAACATGCTTTCTGGTGGGAGTTCTTTGGTTCATAGGCATCATAGTGAAGTTCCTTTAAAGCTGTTGGCAGATGGGTGTGCAAAACCAGAAAATGGGGAACAATTATCTGAAGAAGTATCTGACAGGGCTTCATTATTATTCAAATCTATGTCAGAGTTCAATGATCTTGATTTCTTCTTGAACCGCCAAAAAGGCACTGATGCAGAAAAAAGTGAACCTGGTGTTAAGTCATTTTTCACTAATGCTACATCCTCCAAAGTTTTGACTAGCGACTCAAAGGCAGCATGTGCAGATGAAGTAGAAGCTTGCTGTATACATCCACAAGTTCCTGATGTATCATTTGAGTTGGAATCTGAGTCAAGTCTTCAGAACATGGCATCTTTCTCTGGCGTTGTCATTATCTTTAACACTCAAAATTTTGATAAGGAAATGATAGTGTCCAGGAGAAGTACATACCAAAGAGTTCTTGCTTTGGAGAAAGAAGGAGCTCAAGTTTTGGAACGTGATTCAGATCTTCCTGTAGATATCATACTCAGTTCTGCAATTTGCTTGGCATGGTATGATTGCAGCAATATTGGAAAGAAAACAACTACTCAAGATGAGGCTTCTTCAGATTTACCTTCATACATTGAGAATATTGCTATTAATGTTTTGACATCGCTGAGTTTTGCTTTTAGGAGCTGCATTCTGGTAAGCATCCACAACCTATTTTGCGTTTGTTTGTGAAGCATCTGTCATGGAAACAGTTGTAAAATTTGGATTGGAGGGAAAATATTTCTATTCATTTGTTGATACACTGAAGTAGGCTCAATCTTGCAACTGCTCAAGCATTGATATAGCTTCTCCTTTGGGTTCCATGCCAATTATAGGCACTCTTTGGTCCTTTCTCCATTCTGTATCAAATGTTGTTTCAAATTGATCATCGTATGACTTGTTTATTTGTTAGTTTGAAAAGTGGCATTTAGTTGAAAGCCTGATATATATATATATATTTTTTTTGCTGATTGCACTGGGCATGACAAATATAAGCTATGAATAGATAAGGAATGTTGTAAATCTGAGAGCTAGGTTTTTCATAAAAATATAATAAATGAAAAACAAAATATAAATCTGGAATGTAAGATTGCTACAATAATTCTTGTCATTACATTTGTTCTATTGGTCGATCTTCTGAACTTATGGTTAGGAACTCAAACAATTTATATGCCGTTTAATTCTTTTTCAGGTATTTGAAGGAGATGCTAGCTTCCTCACTACCGTCATGGAATCAACATATGGACTTTATGCAGCAGCATCTACTTTGGGGCTCAAATTACAGCTTTTCTGCTCCTATTCATCTGACTTGACTGATGAAATTATATTGAGCTCAATTTGTTTTTCTGCCAAGTTCAACAGGGGCCTATATTCCAAGATGCCAGAATCGGAAAATCTTGCAGAATCGTTTCTTACAAAGTTCCCTTCAGTAAATCCACTGACAGCACATGCAATTTTATCTTCTGGAGGTACACTCGTTGATTTTCTTGGATGGTCACATGAGCGCAGGATCTGTGCAATCCAAAATTATCATGTTCCTGAAGAAAGTGTGACATTATTAAGTGCTTTGTGTATATATGGGGAGCGGGAGGATGCTAAATCTATATTGACAGACAGCTCACTTTCAATGTCTTCAGGTCCTGACTCGGACAATTGCCATCATAAAGTAGATTATGAGAGGAAAATACAGAAACTTGTCAGGAGCCCTCACAACATCGATATATCTGTGGATGACTTGCTGCATTTTGACCCGGTAAACCAATATAAGCCTTCGCAAGTGTCCAAGCAGTCTGCTTCTTGGATGTTAAAAGGTCCTCAGATATTTGATGAGGTGGAGAGGCCTGGTTTATCTTTACGGGATTTCTCTGGTAGAAAACAGGGCTCTGATACGATAAGTTGTTCTAAAGTCCCCAAGACACTCAATTCTCAGATGTTAGATAGGTCACAAGAGTATTGGGAATTAGACAAGGCTATGATGAACAGTTTGGGCTGTTTGAAAGTCAATAAGTCAGATAATCAGATTGATGATTTAGTAGGTGAAGTCATTGACCTCACTGGCAGTCCTTTATCTGGTGAAGACTTCTCTTCTATGGTTAACTCCATGAATTTTTCACTTCCAGAGTCTGAGATAGAGAAGGACTCAACAAGAAAGCCCAAAATCGTGAGAAGATTGTCATTTGGTCAAGACAGTCATCCCACTTTCCCAATGGCTACCGAGATCAACTTTGATTCAGAATCTTGGAGTAACATAGAAAAACAAAGTTCAGACCGAAGATCTGATGGATATGCAGATGCAGATTTATACAGAGACAAGTTGCCTTTAAAACACCGTGGAAAGGTATTTGAAGAGGGCATAGCACAAAGGTCTACTGGAAATTTCCAAGGGATTTCATTTCAAGAGAAGGATGAATTGCATTATGGCGGGACAACACTTTCAAAAGCCCTCCATTCCAGCCACTTGCCACAAGGGTCGCCGTGGACCATAGAGTTTCTTAACAGAATAAGAGAGAAGAGCAGATTGCGTCAGCAGTCCCTTCCATGTGACACATTTTCCCCTTGTTTTGATAATTCTGGTAGCATATCAAAAGTTACAAAAAGAAAAAGTCCATCAATTCTCGACTTTTACAAGTATCAAGGGGGCAGGACCACTAAGAAAACAGTTGCTTCAAAGAGACAGAAGCATGATATACTATCCTCAAGCTCATCTAGGAAGGAGAAGGCTTCCACATCTCTTTTTTCATTGAAGACCCCTGTTGAAAAGAGAGCAAGACAGGTTTGTAGTAACTCTCTCTGATAACAAGGATGATTTTACGTGCGTTCCATTGAAATTTACACTTAATAAACTGCAGACTTTATCTTTTGCTTCGGATATAAGTGGAAGCCAAACCAAACTGGTCTGGAGTGATGGGAAAGCTCATGCTCTAAACAGAAAGTTACAGAATCATGTATGAGGTGGCTTCAATATCAGTTTAACTTGTAAGGTTGTAGGATGATTTTTATAAAGTTACCGGCCTCTTGTTTTAGATTCATTATAATGACATTCAACTGATTACTCCAAAATCTTACCTTGTAGACTACGACCCTCTCTAGCTATTAATATTGTTCTATCAGTATCTAAATGTCATGCTGATTCTTTTCAGCTCAGCCACCCCCCTGGACGCAATAAGTAGCATCAACCCACTATTTCCCACTATCTTTAAAGCATAAATTTAAGTGGCGTCTTCTCGGTAAGCTCCAAAACCCACTATTTCTATCTTTTATACATGTTAAAAGCATTCTATTGATAAAAAATGATTGAACCATCACGGCTGAGAGGCTATGTTTATCCTTTGGTTGTGCTATATGCTGATGCATCTCTCTCTCTCTCTATCTCTCTCCCCTAGTGGTATGTGTGCGAAGAGTATTCAAAATCTTCATAACATTGTCCAAAGCCGGCATTTTTCTTATGGTTAAGAGGCTTTGTATATCCTTTGGTTGAGTAGTAGCTGATGGACCTCTCTCTCTCTCTCTCTCCCCTTGTTGTATGTGTGCATGCATGTTTGAACTTTATATTGATTTCTAAAATTGATTAAGGTTGCATTTGAGAACTTGGATTTGATTTGAAATTCATCATTTGCTATTTGGGATTCGAAATGTTGTATTTCAAATACCAATATAATGTTTGGAAAACCATAGAATTTCAAATGACAAGATAATAGTTGTCATTTGAAATCCCATGTGGTAAGTATGTTTTCAACCCTATTGGAGTTGAGTCAAATCCAAATTCTTGGAATATCCGAACATAGGATTTGGTTCAAATAGAAGAATCAAGACGGAGCATAAGAGCACTCAGATTCTTCATAACATTGTCAAAAAGGCGACATTTTTCTTTCAAATTGTAAGTAAAATTATTAGATGCTCTAGTATATATGTGTTTATCCCACATTGAAAGAATGTGAAGCACGTATCCACTTGATATACAAGTCGGTTCATCCACCTATCAGCTTAAGCTTTTGGGTTGGTGTTGAGTGTACCATAGTATTTTAACAAGATGGCAAGTTTTTGAATCTGTAAGTATTGCATCAAAATGTTTCATTTATCCTCCAAAAAATCCTGATGTATTACAACCTTTTGACTGAAAAGAATATATTAAATAGAATGAACACATTACATGGTTGAACATGTCAGTTCCCACTAGAAATGATCAACAACTAACACGGGAAAGAATGCCACTAAATGTACATGGTATTGTTTTCATGA
>JAYMTJ010000235.1:0-13147 GCA_036897525.1 Pelargonium x hortorum | reverse complement strand
AAGCTCCGGCAAGTCAATGTCGGTGCCGTCTAGCAGCTCAGTGTCCACAGTGATGGACACTCTCAGGGTGTTCTCGACCGGGAAGAAGAATTGCTACTCCGTCCCGAGTCTACTGGAAGATCAGGTTCTCGTTCGCGCGAGCTTTTACTACGGAAACTACGACAAGAAATCGTCTCCACCGTCGTTTGATCTTCTGCTGGACGGAAACCACTGGGACAAGGTGGTCACTTCCAGTACTCGAGTCATGCGATACGAGGCTATATATGTTGTCAAGGCGGGTGGGACCACCAGCGTCTGTGTGGCTTCGCCATCGCCCAACGTTGTTCCGTTTATGTCGGCCCTGGAAATCCGGAGCATGAGCTCCACCATGTACAAGTACTTCAGCTCCGATGGTGCCTTGTTCTTGAGCCAGAGATCTTATTTTGGTGATACCACTGGGTACGTAATCTCTCTTTGTTTTTTCCTTTCCAAAGTTTTAATTTAGTATCCTCAACTTTCGTGTTGAACCTAATTTTGTCACAGAACATTTTTTGGGATCTTAAGTGGTTTTTAAATTCTCATTTTCATCCAATTTGTTCCCTAAATTTCAGTGTTAGGGATTTCATCCAGTTTATTTCCTGATTTTTTTATATTATTTAACAAAATAGTCTATGAACTTCAAATATTAATCCAATTTGGTCCATAAATTTTAGTGTTAGGATCCAGTTTATTTTTTGAATTTTTTTTTTACTTAAAATAGTCCCTGAACTTCAAATATTGACCCAATTAGTCATGAATATTTGAAAGTTCATTGTTAATATATATTTGAAAATTCATGGACCATTCTGAGTGGAAAAAAAGAAGTTTAGTGATCAAACTGGGTTCAAACACGAAAATTTAATGATTATTTTGAGTCAAAAAATTCAAAGACTAAATTGAGTTCAAACACAAAAGTTCATGACTATATATATTTGTTCTTTTACCTTCTATTTTTTAATTACAAAAACAAAAACGATACTAAATCTTGATTGCTAGAGTGTCAACAGTTACAACTACCACTAGGATTTCAAAATCCGATCTACAATTTTTTTCTTTTTTGATAAGCGATAGGACAACAAACTTACAAAGGCCTGTGTTTCTCACCCTTAGTGGGGCCTATGGGGACGTCACCCAAGTTAGTTGTTAATTAGTTGTCCCCTTAGCCCATAAATCTCACCTTATAGTCTTATACCGTCGGCAAGGAGGCTCGAACCTGAGGTCTCAAAGAAAATCCAAAGCGTATCAACCGCCTGACCCAACATGCCTTAGTCTGATCTACATTTTTCGGTTTTGAGTTCTAGAAATGGATCCTATCACTTTTCAGGTTGAGATTGGATAGTCACACGTTTCACTCGTAAAATTAAGAAAAATCAACCAAATATATGAATTTTACTGATAATGAAACTTATATTATACAGTTTGCTATTAGATTCGTATGGTCGGATATGGAACTCTCTAGACGTATCGAGTGACTTCACCTTGGCAACAAGCGATGCTACTGTCATCGATGGTACCACTGCAGATGATGATCCTCCCCAAGAAGTCCTGCAACACGCCCTTACCGTTTCAACCACCTCTAGTCAAATATCCATGACACTTTCCAATCTTCCCACAACTAATGTGCCAATTTACATAAACATGTATTTCTCCGAAGTAACTGAGCTCGATTCAACTCAACAGAGATCGATTGACATTTCAATTGACGGCGAAATTATTAATAGTGAAGAATCTACAGTCCCAACTTATGGAAATGCTTACGAGTATACAATTTATAACATTACTGCCAATTCAACCACTTTTGTTTCACTGTCTGCGTCAACGGGATCCACACTGCCTCCTCTCATCAATGCTTTTGAAGTTTTTGTTGCCACTGATGCGTTGGCAGGAACAAATAGCGATGATTGTACGTAAAATTATGCACGGTTATATATTTATGAATCGACAGTTTTCCTAAAATTATGATGTTTTTATTAACAAATTAAATTAACTCAAAATTACAAATTTTACAAATGATTTAACTAATTAATTTGAAATTTTGATGTTTTTGTGTGATTTTAGTGGATGGATTAAGTGAACTCCAAAGTGTGTTTAGTGTTCTACAACAATGGGGTGGTGACCCATGCCTTCCCGCGGCATATTCATGGGAATGGGTCGATTGCAGTGATGATGCCACACCACGAATTACTGGACTGTAAGTTTTTATCAAGAGTAAAATGTATATCAGTTGACTGATATAGTTTGTTACTAATCAAATTAATTTAATTTATGTGACAATAATGAATTTCAGGCATCTTGGTGGCTTTGGGTTGTCAGGTGTTCTTCCCGACTTTAGTACCATGGACGCTCTCGAGACAATGTAAGTGGTCAAGAAATACGTATCATTCTTCGTTTTACTGTAGAAAGATAGTAAATGTCTTAAATGAAATGTTTCATACATTACACCAATATCGATTCGTCCGATTTAATAGTCTAGTTGTACACTTGATATATTTTCATTTAGGTAAGTCGTCACTTCAATATTTGACACGTCATAACATAATACCTGACATATCTAAAAATTTGTACAAAATAATAAGTCAAGTATCAAAATAAGATGACAATCAATCATTGAAATACTGACTTAGCCGAACAAAAATATGTAAAACGTATAGTTAGACTAATAAACCAGACATCTCGTGCCACAAATTTATATATGTCATTTGTCAAACGTATTGTCACATCATTTTTATAACTTTTGAGTTGTTTAATATCCTCACTTGTATAGTTAATTAGCACTAATTTTTTCTGCTTGCCAATAAAATTGCAGAGATTTCCACAATAACAGCTTAGAAGGACCCATACCTGATTTTCTGGGCAGCTTATCAAGCTTACAACAACTGTAAATTCTTCATCAGAATTCATAAAATCACTTTGTTATGCGCTATAAATTTCTGGATAACTAATATGGGTATATAATAATGGTTTGATTGCAGGAATTTAGCTGATAATGATTTCAGTGGATTGATACCCTCATCAATATCAGACAATAAAAAGCTAAAACTTGAGTAAGTCTCAATTAATTAGGAAAATAATCAATATCTAATGTACTTACTAATTTAGTTTCTATTTATAAATTAACATCAAATGGTTGATTTCAATTCTCACAGAACATCAGGCAATTCAAATTTGTGCGCCTCAAGCAGCAAATCATGCAAAACAACCACCACAACTGGTTCTTCTTCTCCGTCAGGCACAACCAGCAAGATCAAGAATAAGAAGAAGAGTAAGCTTCCAGTAATTTTGGGAACAACAATTCCAATTTTCGCGGCTTTCTGGGTAATTTTAGGAGTTTGCGTCAGATTGCAACAGAAAAGAAAATCCGCAGCCATAGCTGCAATAACTGCAGGTAAAATAAACACTATTTATTTGTGTGTGTGAGATTAATTAAGTTGAGAGATTGCATATTATAGTAATTACTCATTCCGTCCCAAAAATAAATGTTGTTTTTGTTTTATCTTATTAGGACAAAATGGACAACCCTACGGCCCCAATGGCACACCTGATCAAGGGCAAGGACAGGGACATGGAAAGCATTTTGCTGTGGAAATGGCTAGTAATGTCGGTGAAGCGGTCATGAACGAGTTCAATGAGACACATCAGTCGACTAGTAATAATAATGAGAATAATGTTGGACATGTTTAATAATTGTTGTACGATTTTACATGAAAAAATGTTTTTTTTTTCTTCTAATATATGCATTGATAATTGTTATATATATTTTATTTGATTATTTGTCACATTGTTAACTAATTGTACTCGAAATAATGATTTTTGTTATCGTATTTAATAAACTATACTCTTAAGAAGGTGAAAGAGTTGCAAAATGATGAGTCGAAGGTAAATGTTGTGAATTCAAGATATGATTATAACCGAAGTTAGTGTGATATATATACTATTGTATTTTCATGATCATCTCTTATAACAAACTTAAGGTACACTACCTATTTTATTTGTAACTCAAGTATATTTGTGAATGTACTATAAGGATATTATTAAAAATTTGTTTATGTTTTTTCATTTAAAAAAAAAACAAACTGAGCTACACAACATGAGGTAGCTCTCCCCTTTAACTCTAAACCCTACCAACTCGACTTAGGAGTTGAACCCACGATCTCTCATAATGATATCTGAGTCTTGACCATTGAGCTATCCCCTAAGGGACAAAATTCATTTTTTAGAATCACAATATTTATTTTGAGATGGAGATAATATATTTAACATCCAGTATTCCAATCAAAGAGTGAACCCACACTTTGACAATTGACGCCTTTAAACCGTTTGATCACATCGAAACTAATTTTCATTCGAAGTTTGTTCACAAGTTAAGAAAATGAAGAGAAAACGTTGAGTGCAGATCGAAGACGAGATCTCTTTCTACTCACTCAACGTGTGTGCACAAACTGCGTCACTGTCATTCTTTTATTTATTCATATATTCTCTTTGAAAAATAAGAAAAAAGAAAGTAGATTGGCCAACAAAAGTTTTTTCTTTATATATTTAAAAGGGAAAAGAAAAGAAATATCCACTCAAGCATGGGTCACAAAAGCGGCGAACCTCCATTCACAATAAGTCGCAGTCACACGAGAATTTTACCCATCTCTTCAATAAATCGAACACTTATCATCATAAACATTTTATTTTATTTCCTTTTATGCCCCCAACTCTCTCTCTCTCCTTTACATTCTTCCGATTTTTCAATTTTCGATTTAGGGCACACCAAACTCGCTACTGGACTCGGCGCCAAACATCTCTGTCTCTGTCTCTGATCTGCGTATCAGGTACTATTCTTTACGTTCCGAGTTGATCTCCACTCGTTTCCGATTTTTACTCCTCAATTTGTCCTAGTTGACCCCTACTGGTTCCTCCTCGCATTTTATCACTGTCGATCGATTTATTATCAGGTTTACAAATCTTGATCCCTTAATTAGGGTTTTTGTGTCATTTTTGTATTGTTACTGAATTTTTTCAAGCAAATTGCGAGGTTGTTTTTGAAAATTTTCTTGTTCACCGAGAAAGTGTGGGAAAATGAACAAGAATTTGTATTTTACGTTTTCTATTTCTTCATCTAATTTCATTTCTGCTCTTTGTTTCCTTGGAAATGGTGAAATGTCAGTTTCTGTTTTTTTCCTCGTCATTGTTTATATGTTGTTTTACGTTATTCCGAGTTGCTGCATTGCAAATTTGCAATTTGCACTGAGTTGCTCAGGCAAATTTGTTCTGTTTGGAAATGATGCTCGAAAAGTGATTAACATCACAAGTTGTCTTTAAATCGAGCATTTAATTATCCGATTAACCTATGATTTTAGTTAGTGTTGCTTGTTCGTACTTCGTTTTGGTTTTAATAGTCTATTGTCCCGGATTTTGGTCTACTTTTTAAAATTTCTGAATCGTCTTCTTTTTCCTTGGTAAAAAACTTTTCTCCAACTAACAAAACTTCTCTGTCGGTAAATGATTAGCCAGGATAAACTATTCGTATACTAAGAACTATTTGGCAATAAGTTAGTACTATCAGAGAGGAGAAACTAATTTCGCTTACTTCCAACTGCTGTTATTCAAACTGTATGGATGGCTTTGTCTTTGGGAACTATTAGTTTGAATAAGATACTAAATGCTACTTACTTCCTTACCATGTTTTGCATATTATTTGAAATGTTATACCGTTTGCCATGATTTTTTGATGGGGAACCGCCTGCCAGTATAAATTATATGTTTCAAGAGGAAATAATATATGATCTAAATGAACTCAAGTATGCAAGATTTGCTATATGATGTTAGTCTTGAATTCTAAGTGGATCAGATTTATACCATGAAAAAATTTACTGGTTTTTTATCATATTTTAAAATATATGTCTCCTTAGTTTTGCCTCTTTCATGTATTGAGAAGTCTCTCACAATTACGCTATCCTTTTTCAGGCCATAGGTTGAATACTCAAGATAAAGCTTTTCAAATTTGTTTTCTGATCTTCTGATTCTCCAGAAAGAGGAAGAAGCTCTGCTTATCAGCAAGGAATGATTTTTTGCATGATCATTTGACTCTTCTGCAATGTCGGGGCTATTAAATGTATTGTCCTTCATCTGTTTTTTATTTTTATTTATTCCAATGAGCAACACTCTCGGGATCTATTAGTGATAATAGATTCTTTTGCTGTGGATCTTATTTTGTTATTATCAAATCATTGCAATGGGAAGTTTGATTTCTATTATCTATCTGTTTGTAATATATTGTGGAACATGTTCATTCCATTGGTATTAGTCCATAGAAGTGGATTGTGGTCAATCAATTTACAATGTTTTGTATATGTTTGTTATGTGTAAGTCGGTTTATATAACGGTCATCAGGAATATGATGTGGATTGTGTAATTTTGTACTCTAGAAATGCGTTGCGCTTGAAATTATTTCATAGTGAATTTTAATTGCATTCCTTCAAAAGGAAGGTGGTATATATTACCAGTCTGATGCAATTTTCTACATCTTGGGAATTGTTGCAAAAGTTATGATAGGATAAATATAGGATCGTAAAATCTCCCATGGTATAGAGATGGCATCTCATGTGCTATATTTGTTATAAAATCAACAGTAACTTTTTTCTTTTAGCCTGAATTCTGTGCTTTATTTGTTTGTTATATTTTGGTACATGATTGTCTGCTATTTATGAATAGTGATGTACACTTTTTGCAGTCATCTCTAAGCGGTTCAACATCAAATCTTCCAGACAGTTCAGGGCGATCATTTACTACATCTTTCTCGGGTCAGTCAGGAGCGGCCTCTCCCGGTTTTCATCATAGTGGTGGGTAAATTTTACTGGAGTGTCACAAATACTTATTTTCCATAATTTACATGTAACTGTAAGTTTTAATTTTGCAGGAACTATCCCAGGTATGCATAACATTCATGGGAGCTTTAATGTTCCCAACATGACTGGTACACTAACATCAAGAAACTCAACAATAACCCATGTTCCTTCTAGTGGGGTGCAACAGCCTGCTGGAAGCCTTTCTAGTGGACGATTTGGATCGAATAATCTCCCTGTAGCTCTCTCCCAGGTATTTATAATATTCAACACCAGAGCTTTATCATCTCCTTCATTCTCTTGTTCTCTCACGTTTGTAGTTTTGCAATATGTCATTTTTTTTATGTTAATTTATTTTGCAGTTATCTCACGGAGGATCTCATGGACATTCAGGAGTCACAAATAGAGGAGGTATAAGTGTTGTAGGAAATCCTGGATTTAGTAATAGCACAAATGGAGTTGGGGGTTCAATTCCTGGAATTCTCCCAACATCTGCCGCAGTTGGTAATCGAAATGCTGTTCCAGGATTGGGTGGTGTATCCCCAATTTTGGGTAATGCAGGTCAACGGATTACAAGTTCTATGGGAAATATGGTTGGTGGGGGCAATATTGGAAGGAGCATAAGCTCTGGTGGAGGATTGTCTATGCCCGGGCTTTCGTCTCGATTGAATTTATCCGGGAATAGTGGATCTGGAAGTTTAAGTATTCAAGGACAAAATCGATTGATGAGTGGCGTGCTTCCACAAGGTACAGTATGTTCCATTGATGACTATATATGTGTGTGTATGTTTTTAATTTAGTGGTTATACCATCTAGTTCGATATTTTATACTATTACCGAACAATATAATCATTGATATTATTTGGTATGTTTTGAGCACTTCTGAGAGATTGTAGTATCTCGGTTCAGAGTAAAATGTGATAATTGTTTGGCAGTGTTAATGGAGAACTTTGTCTTAAATGGTTGACATAGTTATAAAGAAGCATTGTTGAGCTTAATTTAAATTCTGTTTAGCTATTAAATGAGTTCTATTGTCGAGATGGGCACACTTCGTCTAAAATTTGTGCTTCTTTTCCACTGAACTCAATTCTACCCTATGTGACAATTAGACCTATCAATAATTGCGTTCCCTTAGTTCTCTGATAGAGCTGCTTGGCTTGATATTTCAAAGGTCATGTATGTTACTATAAAACCTTTAGTTTTTAGGTTTCCTAGGTTTTAATGCGGATGTTTCGATGTTTGTGTTATGGATTGCCTTGTTGACAGGATATAATTTATTTTAGATGTTTTACCATGTGTTCATTTTGCTAATTATCTTTCTTATATGTTTTTTTGCTAGAAAGTTTTCATTATTGGCAAAAAACTGTTTCAATAAATTGTTTAACACACTTGTTGGGTTCAGGATCTCCGCAGGTAATGTCTATGTTAGGAAGTTCCTATCCTCCTGGGGGTCCACTTTCTCAAAGCCACGTTCAAGCGGTGAATAATCTAAGTTCTATGGGCATGTTGAATGATGTGAACTCTAATGATAGCTCTCCTTTTGACATTAATAATGATTTCCCTCAGTTGACAAGTCGTCCTAGTTCTGCTGGTGGGCCTCAAGGACAATTGGGTAATATATCGGAAAGATCTTTAATTTCACTGTAGGAGAACTCTGTTCTTTCATTTTCTTTCCCGTTAATTGTGAATGTGATGTAAAGAATAAATTTTCAGGTTCACTACGAAAGCAAGGTCTTGGTCCCATTGTTCAACAAAACCAAGAGTTTAGCATTCAAAATGAAGATTTTCCAGCTCTACCTGGACCAGGATTCAAAGGTGCGTGCATGCTTGCATATTCACATGACCTAGGTTATATATACTGTATTTCTGATTTTACGCCAAGTACTTGCTGTACATTGTTCATACAACTACTAGGCTTGTTGTTTGGAATTTTTTGTAGAATGGGGAAGCGTCTTTTGTAGTTGTTTGTGGGATATTTTAAAATTCATATACCTTCAAAGTATCAAGCAATATTGATGCATGTTTGAACTTATAGTCTATGTTTGGCACTGGACCCTGTTGTAACCCATATATTACACATGTTTACAAAGATTAACTCATAAGCTTATAGATGGCATAATCAACCCTAAGTGGTCTGGTAGCAATGGTGGATTTATAATAGTGTGATAGACATACTGGTTGGGATTTGACTCCTGAAGTTTGATTGGGTTGTGTTTGTGTTTAACATGAAGAATTTTGAAAGTATGTATGTTGTATTGAAATTGCATAGTTGCATTCTCAATCTTTTGTTAATGACTATATTTATGTACTTTTATAGGTGGTAATGGTGATTATAGCATGGAGATGCACCAAAAAGATCAGCTTCATGACAATACAATGTCAATGATGCAATCTCAGCACTTTTCTGTTAGTCTAACTTCTTTAAAGATTAATCGACCCTGAGTTTGTTTTAATTACTAATTTTTTTAGTTGTTCCTATACTTATAATTTCTTTCATACGCAGATGGGGAGATCTGCTGGATTCAATTTGGCAGGAACATATTCATCTCATCGGCCACAACAGCCACAGCAACATTCTCCATCAGTCAGTAGTGGCGTTTCCTTTTCACCTGTTAACAATCAGGATCTTCTCCATTTACATGGATCTGAAATGTTTCCATCTTCACATTCGACCTATCATTCACAGGTATTGAAATTGGGTGTGCTATTGTTTGTACTAAATGGTAGCTGGTTTTGGTAGACGACAAGAGTGTTAATGTGAAGTTAAGAGTGTTAATGTGAAGTTACAGTAAAAATAATTTATATTTTCATATCGTGTCAAATGTAATGAAAAATATGGGTAAAAGGCTATGTTGGTTAAAAGATATGTGCTGTTATCTTTCTAATTGTAGCACTCTTTTTTTTGTTCAGACTAGTGGGGGGCCACCTGGGATTGGATTGAGACCTCTAAATTCTCCAAACACGGTTTCTAATATGGGTTCATATGATCAGCTCATTCAGCAGTACCAACACCAGAACCAATCACAGTTTCGCCTCCAACAAATGTCGGCTGCAAATCAATCGTACAGGGACCAGGGCATGAAATCCATGCAGGCAGCACAGTCTTCTCCAGATCCATTTGGCCTGCTAGGCTTGCTAAGTGTCATTCGGATGAGCGACCCCGATCTGACTTCTCTTGCACTTGGAATTGACCTGACAACACTTGGGTGGAATTTGAATTCTGCTGAAAATCTCCACAAGACATTTGGTTCTCCTTGGTCTGACGAACCAGCTAAGGGTGACCCAGAGTTTACTGTGCCACAATGTTATTATGCTAAACAACCACCTGTTCTACATGTGAGATGCTCGTTTTTATTTTTAGTTTACTTTTAGTGCGCATCAATTATTCTTTTCCGAGTCTTATCTTCCTTTTCAATGGCTGCAGCAAGGCTACTTTTCAAAGTTCACTGTGGAAACTTTGTTTTACATATTTTACAGGTGCATAACTTTATTGGGTCTTAGTTTGTCTCTTGCAAATATATATATATATATAGCTTTTAAGATGTTAAAACTGACTCATGCTTTCTGTGAAATTTGCAGCATGCCAAAAGACGAAGCCCAATTATACGCTGCAAATGAGCTGTATGTGCAGATGTTCTTTATTTCCTTTTTGTGTTTACTCATGTTATATAATCCATCTGTTTCAAAATGAGAGCCTTGATTTCGTTTTGGAGAAAAAAAGTTAAGTTAGTTAGCATCGCACATTTTCTCTTTACATTTTCATGGGCATGTGTTGTACTCCCTCCAATATGTGTCCACTTTCCTTTATTAGAAAGTTAATTATGCATGATTGTCGTAGCATCCCTATAATAAGTTAGTGTCCCTTAAGTTTATTGTAACACATGATCATGAGGATGTAAGAGTAAATATATCACCAACTTTTTCTTAATCTTTCGGAAAATAGAAACAAGTGCATAGATTTTGGGACGGAGGATTTACACGTATCTAATTCCTAAAATAGAAAGTAGACACTGATTATGAGACAAAAATGTTGAAACAATGAAACATGACTCGTTTTAGATTTTAGAATGGAGGGAATATGCATTTATGTAATATCCCATGTATCCATCTAAAAGGCAGGTGAGGAATGTTGGCTAAGACAGTACGTTTGTTTTGGTGGCAGATACAACAGGGGATGGTTCTATCACAAAGAGCTTCGAGCATGGTTGATAAGGGTCCCGAACATGGAGCCACTTGTGAAGACTAACACCTACGAAAGAGGATCTTATCACTGTTTTGACCCAAACATGTTCGAGACAATACGCAAGGTTTGTGCTGATAGATTATTTTCATTTGCTTTTATTACACCCTCTGCAATTCGTCTAAGCAAAGTACAATTATGGATGGGTGCAGGATAATTTTGTTCTCCACTACGATATGTTGGAAAAGAGCCCCGCCTTGCCTCCTCAACATTAACAAACATTTTCCACTTACAATGTAAAGTTCTTAGCTCATCAAACTCATTTTAACTAGTGCCCACCTCTCTGCCTGAGTGTGTATTCAGCAGTAATGTTCCTTCAATTAGGCAATTGTAATCAATTGTTTGTATTGATCTTGTTGCAGTAAATCATCCATTTCATTTTGCCTTTTCTTCTTCTGCATATAATATATCATCAATGACCTCGGATGGGTTTCTGATTGCTAATTTGTTGTAATAAAACGTCACAACAACAGAGAAATTTGATTTCTAAGAGTGAGTTTATGTAAGCATTCAGATATGTGGTTCCAAGCTGAGTCATGGCTGTGATGTGCTCAAAACCAAGCCTTTCAGTGCCGGCATTAGGTTCTCCAGGAGCTCCTTTTTACTTGCAATTCTATCAGATGAACAGTCCTGTTCCTGATAAAGACAGAAAGGTTCATTACATTAGAAAATTGATTTATCATGTAAAAATTCGCGACATATGTTCTCAATGTAAGAAGTGACAATTGTTTGTTTGCTCACATCACCAGTTGCAGCGGACATCAATGCAAGGAGGGTCACTGTAGCAGTTTGATAATCTGTCAAGATCTTGTAAGCCGAATCGTCTAGTTTATCCTGAAAATACCATTCATGCATGCTTGAGAGATGTGGACACATAGTATTTCATCTTCCTTTTATTGGACTAACTTATACTACATACCTTCAATCGAGAAATAGCAACAGAAATGGCCCTCCCAGGGGCTTGAAGAGCTTTATTGTAAATCTAAGGAAGAAAAAAAAAAATCGAAACTTAAAATGGAGTTATGAACAAATCATGCATGAAAGGTCTATCGAGGTAAAGGCATTTTCACTTACCTGGACGTAAAGTAGGGAAACCACCTTTGGCAAAAGAGCAACTGGGTCGGTTTCAGCAGAAACTTGAGATGTGAAATCCTGATAATAACAATTTGAAAGCAAATAAGAATCTCTACATATGATTACATCTATAAAGATGAAAGAAACAATGCTTTTGGCTGCGGCAGTCACAGGTTAGTAACAGGTGTAATTTTGAGAAGCTTATGCTTGCCTATGGAAGCTGATCTTATCATACGTTCCTAAAATATTTAAACAATTTCAACCAAATTGGGTGGTTTTCAACAGTACCCGAAAATGACAGTATCCCGGGGGGGATCATATGAAACTCCTAGGTCTGAACCAGCTATTACCCGTATATAAACATGTTGCATTTAAACACAAATTCAGTCATTAACATTATTAAATGCCGAGAGCCTACCTTGCGATAAGAATGTAAAAGAGTTCTTTCCAATTTCTTGTCAAGCTTTCTAGTAAGTAACCCACTGAAAAGATGAAATACGAAACACGGATGAAGTACCGAATCATGTCAATGAAGGGACCTCAGGTCCACATCGAAGCCCACAAACACTTAATAATGAAGGGACGTGATACCTCTCCTCTGCGAATTCTCTTAGTGCAGTCATGAATGTATCCACCCGCTGCCACATGAATTGTTAGGATAAAAATCATGTTAGAAATTCCAGCAAAATAAATTAGCATGCGATATTTGGAGAGTGCTACCAATGTAGCAAATATAGATTACAAAGACTTGACTAATAAACCGAAATAAAGAAGGTATATATAATCCCTCCGTCCCAAAATATGTGTCCTCCTTTCTATTTTGAGAAAAAATAAGGAGAAATTAGTTAGTGTGATATGTTTACTATTGTATACTCATGATCATGTGTCGCGGGATACTAACTAAGTTTTTATAAGAATATTGTTAAACATTCATACATAACTAACTAACTAAAAAATGAAACAAGACACTTATTTTGGGACAAAA
>JAYMTJ010000234.1:0-13208 GCA_036897525.1 Pelargonium x hortorum | reverse complement strand
ACCTTCTTCGGATCTAGCAAACACCATGCCAAGAAAGTACTTTAGGTTTCCCAAGTCTTTAATCTCAAACTCTGTCGCCAATCTTCTTTTAAGTTGCTCCAACTCTTCCTTGTCATCACCTGTCAAGATTATATCATCCACATAAACTATTAGAATGGCAACTTTCTCTTTGGTACTATGTTTGTAAAACATAGTGTGGTCGGCTTGGCTCTGACAATAATCGTACCCCTTCACAACCTTTCCAAATCTTTCAAACCAAGCTCTAGGGAATTGCTTGAGACCATACAACGACTTTCACAGTTTACAAAATTTGTTTGCGCCCATTTCTTCCTCAAAGCCAGGTGGTAAGCTCATGAAAACTTCCTCATTTAGATCTCCATTGAGGAAGGCATTTTTTATATCAAGCTAATACATAGGCCAATTATAATTTACTGCTAAGCATAGCAAAATTCTAATTGAATTAATCTTGGCTACAGGGGCAAAGGTCTCTTGATAATCAATCCCATATGTTTGAGTGAACCCCTTTGCTACCAATCTCGCCTTAAACCTTTCTATACTCCCATCAGCCTTGCACTTTACGGTAAATACCCACTTGCATCAGACTGTTTTTTTCTCCTTTGGTAAATTCACCACTTCCCAAGTACCGCTTCGCCTAAGAGCATTCATCTCTTCCATCACTGCTGATTTCCAATTCGGATCATCAATGGCTTCCTGAATGTTACTTGGGATCAACACATGTGAAATTTTTGAAATAAAAGACTTATGGGTATGAGACAATTTAGCATATGACATGTGTTTAGAAATTGGGTATTTAGGATTTTTTGTGCAAATTCGGGTTCCTTTCCTAATAGCTATAGGAATGTCAAGATCAATATCAGAAGATGTATCAAGAGTACAGTTTGTAGGAGTACCTGTAGAATTTGTAGGTCCAGATCCAAGGGGTTGAGATTGATCATTACTATGATAAATAGACTTACTTTGATCCTTTTGACGGTATCTTGTCCAAGTATACACTTGAAGCTTAGGAGGATCAATGTGTCTTTGTTGTAGTGATTCTCCCCCTGTTTCAGATACAATAATGTTTGGCACTACATGACTAGGGTTCTCCTTAGTACTTTCAATATGAGTATCATGTTGCCCATGTTCAGTAAGGTTCATTTTCAATTAATAGGACATCCATACTGACATACACCCTTTTTGTTTGGGGATTATAGCATTTGTATCCCTTTTTATTAGGTGCATATCCTATGAAAATGCATTTTTCTGCTCGGGGATCAAGTTTGGACTGAGTATTATGAGACAAATGGACAAAAGCAATACAACCAAATACCTTTGGAGGTAAATCAGAATACAACTTTGACAAAGGAAAAAAGTTTTTGAAGTATGCTAAAGGTGTGCTATATTTTAAAACTCTTGTAGGCATTCTATTGATTAGGTAAGATGCTGTTAAAACTGCATCACCCCAAAAATATTTTGGTACATTCATTGAAAACATTATAGCACGAGCAACTTCAAGTAAATGCCTGTTTTTTCGTTCAGCAATTCCATTTTGTTGTGGAGTGTCCACATAAGTGGATTGATGATGTATCTCCTTTTCCTTTAAAAAAGTTCCAAGAGTTCCTTTAAAACACTCAGTCCCATTATCAGTATGAAAGATGCTAATTTTTGTTTGAAATTGAGTTTCAACCATTGTGTAAAAATCCCTGAATAATTTTTCAACCTCTGTTTTTTCCTTCATTAAATATACCCAACACAATCGAGTATGGTCATCTATGAAGGTAACAAACCACTGTTTTTTCGAGATAGTAGTGACCCGTGAAGGTCCCCAAACATCACTATGTATTAAATAAAACGGTTTTGAAGAGACATAAGGTTTCGGGGTGTAAGAAATGCGATGACTTCTAGATAGACAACAACTTTTACAATAAAAAGAGGAGTAATCCAGCTCTTTAAACAATGCAGGGAACAAAAGTTTTAAATATGAAAAACTAGGGTGTCCTAGTCTAGAATGCCAGAGCATTATTTGTTCTGAAACAGAATTAGAACTAATACTTCTAAGACATTGAGCCTCTTTATTTTCGGGTAGCATACCATCAAAATAGTAAAGTCCATCTATCATCTTAGCACTGCCAATCGTCTTCCCCGAGTTCTGGTCCTGAAATTCACAATGAGAATCATCAAAAATGACGCGACAATTAGACTCTCGAGTAATCTTACTGACAGACAAAAGATTACACGCAAGCTTAGGAACATGAAGGACAGATTTAAGATTGAAAACATCAGACAGTTTTATCAAACCTTTTCCTGCAATTGGTGAAAGACTACCATCTGCAACTCTTATTTTTTCAAGACCAGAACATGGTGAATAAGAATTAAAAGAATTTGACATACTCATCATATGATCGGAAGCTCCAGAATCTATTATCCATGGAACATAATTTGAATGACAAGAAAGAGCATCAAGTTTACTACCTGATTGAGCAATAGAGACGCTCGGAATACCAGATAATGAATTAGATTTCAGCAGCTTCAGAAGGTGATTCATCTGCTCCTTGGTAAAGGGTATTGGAGTAGCTTCATTTGCCGTGGGAATTCCCCGGCTGATCCGATCTCCAAACTTGCTGCTCTTCCAATTTGTTGGCTTGCCGTGAAGTTTCCAGCAAGTGTCTCGTGTGTGCCTTGGTTTGTTGCAGTAGTCACACCAAATCCGTGGCTTTTCCTCTGATTTTTGTTGAAAATTTGTCGCTTTATTGGCAGTAGCTTCCATGTAAAGAGCTGAGCTTTCAACCTGCCCTGTTGGATTTTTATTTCCCAACATAACATGTCTGCGACTTTCTTCACGGCGAACTTCTGCAAATACCTCGCTGAGTGACGGAAGAGGAGACCTTCCAAGGATCCGTCCTCACACTTCATCAAATTCCACATTTAATCCTGCAAGGAATTTGTAGATACGATGTGCCTCCGTTGTTTGTTTGTAGTAATCTGAATCTTCCGTGGACTTCCACACATGGTTGTTGAACAAATCCAAATCCTGCCACAATCTCTTCAATGAATTAAAATACTTGGTGACAGAATCTTCTCCTTGCCGGAGTTCACCAAGTTTCAGGTTTAATTCATAAATTTGGGATTGGTTCCCTAAATCCGAATACATCTGGCTCACACTGTCCCATAATTCCTTGGCAGTGGCATAGCACATGTAATTGGATCCGATATCTTCATCCATTGAATTCACGAGCCATGTCATTATCATCGAGTTTTCTGCATCCCACTTTTCATACGAGGGATCATTGGATTTTGGCTCCTTCTTTTCTCCAGTCAAGTACCCAATTTTGCCTCTTCCGCGGATGTACATCTTCACCGACTGAGACCACCGAAAGTAATTACTGTCATTCAGACGAATGGTAGTAATTTGGATGGAATGAGAGCCATTACTTAGAGGTTCTTGATTGGTTGATGAGGACGAAGAAGATCCGGAAGTTATTTCAGACATGGTTGATCAACAACCAGAAAAACAACCGGATATATTTAAGAGAGGAGATAAAACAGAAATCAAAGCTGAACTGAAAGGAGAAACGGCTAGGGTTTCCATCTCTCACTAGGTGAAAATAAAACAAATATTCCATAAAGTGCCCCATTAGTTTTCCTCATTACTGTAATAATTGAGCATACCACTAGTCACTAGATGTAACGCGAAATCTCATTTCATCTGGAAACTGCAATGAGCCAGTGACCACCTTCCTAGTTCCTAGTTTAGACTGATTAGATGCATCAAGAACCCTAACTACCAAATGATAATTGATAGAATCACCAGCAATACCTTCCCAGAGGGAATGCTGTTATATTATTTTAATTCTTTCTGGCATAGTGGATGCATTTGGAAGATTGAGTGGAATTAGGTAGAGGCTGATTTGGTAAAGTGATATGTGAGAGTGACCTCAGCTCTTGATATATCTTCTAAAGGTGGGTAAGTAAAGGAATAACAGATGTCGAGATGGATATAACCAAAATAGTGTGGAGTAAGCTGGAACAAGACTGAAAAGGCGGTCCAGAGCACGAGGGTCCCGCCATTATGGGGTCGTGGAGGGAGTATAAGGGATTAGACTGAAGAAGCTATTCTCTGTCTAGTGTGCAATTATATATTATTTGAAGTTTTCATAGATAACACACTCTTCAAAAATCCCAAACAATTGAGTTGCCTCTTTCTATTTTTTTAGAACAGTGAGCTATTATTATATTTATCATTACTTCTTGTTTGTCTAGGTTCCCGTTCGACACCTAGTGTTTATGGTTCATGGTATTGGTCAAAGGTTGGAGAAATCCAATTTGGTTGATGATGTTGGCAATTTTCGCCATATCACAGCTAGTCTAGCTGAAAGGCACCTTACGTCATACCAACGTGGCACTCAGAGAGTTCTTTACATCCCGTGCCAGGTAAATGAATGATTTACACTGTTATGATATGATTAGCATGATTTGTGATGAATGAGTTATGCATGCCTGTTTTATTTCTTGATAATTGATCTGCCACAAGTTTAGGCACTTAATTTTTAGGGGCCCCTTTGTATGAAGAAAAATACTTTGGTAAATTTACTAAATCTGAATGAGATCTCTATTTGAATTTTGGCAGCTATGGGCTGGGTTTTTAAAAGTTAGGAATATATTGGATAATATTTTAAAGAGGTTATCTGGCAGTGTTATATCACTAGAGTAGGGGTAATTGACATGCTATAGGAGTATAAAGAGTTCTCCAGGAGTTCAGGAGAAAATCCTAATTACTAAATCCAGAAATTTCTCATTAATTTCAACATATGCATATGATCTTGGCATCCATGTCATCTTGGAGACTTAATTTAATGACGTAGTTGATAAAAGACTTTAGTTTCTCCCCTCAGAGAGTAGTTTTTTTTTAATTTCTCTCTCTCTCTGTCTGGGGCTGATGTATTTGAGGAAATAGGATATAGTATTTCCTCTGATTAATTTTTAGCATACACAGAAGTAGGTATAAAGATCAAGTGAGAGTTGATAGAAGACGAGGAAGGTAGAGCATTTTGGTGAGAAAGAGAATTTTGGATTCCTCAGCGTAATTAAAACTATATAATATTCTACTAGAAAATCAGATAACCAAGTCCTGAACCAATTAAGGGGTGAAGCCTAAGCTGCAGGTTTGTTTAGTATATTTAGTATTCTCACTATGTTATTTTAATTATTATGTCTCTTGTCTAGAGTTGGTTTGGTATATGCTGCAGAAAGCTCACGGGATATTTGTGTTTTCAGTGGAGAAAGGGTTTGAAGCTTAGCGGAGAAACTGCAGTTGAAAAAATAACGTTAGATGGTGTACGGGGTTTGCGCGTCATGTTGAGCGCAACTGTTCATGATGTACTGTACTACATGAGTCCCATCTACTGTCAAGATATTATTGATTCGGTACTGCAAGCTTCATATTTAAACTCATTGCATATTTCTGCATGAGTGTTTTATTTATAAATATTAGTTCAATTGTTTTTGATGCGATATGAATTTCTGCAAATTTAGCATATTAGCCACCTGAAATCATAGCCAATATATAACCTAGTATCTATCCACATAATCTCTTTGGACATACACAATAGCTCATTAATGTTGATTGTAGACATTTCCCATCTCTAAAGTTAAGCATTCTACTTCAAAAGGCATGTTTTAATTTTTCTTGGTAGTCAATGGTGCCCAATATTGTATCTGGCTTACAGTTATAGATGTATGTAAAGTTCTGTGGGGTTATTGAGCAGAGTTGCTTATGAAAACACAAGAATCTTTCTTGATAATTTTATGATGGAGATACCTCAAGTGTGTGTTGCATTCTGTTGTATTTGAAATCCCAATTACTGATCTGCTTGTTTTGAACTATTTCTGTTGGAACTTCGAGTCTTCGACTACTATTTTGGGAAGATGGTATTTTCACTTTGTGGTGACCGGGATTTACTGAAATCAACCTACATAGAGTAGAAGTTACCTGTTCGAAATTTGAACTAATGATTAGTCATTTCTTCTTCAGGTGTCCAACCAGTTAAATCGGTTATATTTGAAGTTTCTTAAGAGAAATCCTGGTTATGATGGAAAGGTTGAACACTGACTAATCATCTTCAATAAGTTTTGACTATGTAGGTTTCATTTGTGCCAAATTTTTTACTCTGTGCTAATAATTATTTAGGTTTCCATATATGGTCATTCTTTGGGGAGTGTCCTTTCCTATGATATCCTCTGCCATCAGGAAGTTTTGTCCTCTCCATTTCCAATGGATTGGATGTATAAGGAACGTGTTAGAAATGAAGGACTTGCTGCTGATGTAAACAACAGTAGGAACTCCACCGTGGTTGGTGAAACTGAGAACACAGAGGATGCTATTGATGAAAACAAGATGAATGCACACCCAACTGTAGTGAAATCTGAGGATGTACATGCTCATAGTTCTTCTGCAACTGCACGTCCGACTGAATCGATTTCTGATGAACTTGGTCCGAGGGCCATGGATCCCAAACAACCAAATGCTCAAGAAGCTATCCATGATTTAGTTTCCAGCAACATGGTTTCTCGGAAGAATAGCTTGGATGACATGTCTGAGTTGAATTGTGCGGTCAATATTGGTGCTTTGGAAGTTGAGGAAGTGTGTGGAGATGCAAACTTTAAGGAAAAAACAATCATATCGCTGAAGGAAGAGGTGGGGGATCAGAAATAGATATTTTTTCTGCATGTTTTCTTTTTACATTCACACTTCACAATCACGTATGTTTTATTTTTGTACACTTAAAATTCCATTGTTTCAGATTGATTGCCTAAAAGCAAAAATAGCAGAGATGGAATTACAGTGTAGTGTTAAAGATGCTAGTGGAGGATGCGATCAAGGTGTGCTGAGCCTCATTTTATTTCTTTGATTTGTGTATGGGAAGAGAGTTTATAAAATGATATTAATTTCTGGTTTCAACTTGTAACATAAACAGGTAATGAGAATAAAGATGTTAATATACCAAAGCAAGCAAAATCTGAGACGTTGCCTCCAGACCAAGATGGTGGGCCAAAGAGTTATACTCCCTACATAAATTACACAAAGCTTGAATTCAAGGTATCACAAAGGATCTTGATATTTCTTCTTCCCATATTATTTATATGTATTTTTTTTCTCCACTTTGTGGAACAGAGTAACTTAAGCTGTATGTGTCTCTGTATGTATTCTAAGTTAGCTAAAAAAATTATAATTTTTTTTTTATAATGACATGAATGCATAAGATTTATTAGGGGCTGTTGCTTGACTCATTTTTCATGTATCAGGTTGACACATTCTTTGCAGTTGGATCACCTCTTGGTGTCTTCCTTGCCCTTCGCAATATTCGCCTTGGGATTGGTAATAATTGACTATCTTTTGTTTTTAGCATGCTTAAATATGAGTGCATGAATTTTAACCGTGCACTCTGTTTTACTAGGAAGGGTGTGTATTCAATAATCCAGATAATTTTCTCTCCTGATATGAAGCTGCAAAGTTTAAAACCATTGGTCTATTTGATTGCTGTATCTACTCCTATATTTCAACTTATTAAATCTGCTTGTCTTAAATTGTTTATTCTTGATTCCAGGCAAAGGACAAGAATACTGGGAAGAGAACAATATAAGAGAAGAGATGCCAGCTTGTCGCCAAATGTTCAACATTTTCCATCCATATGATCCTGTAGCATATAGGTCCGTATCCTTGGCCCTTTATCTTGATGACATTACACATTGTAAGCCTCATGATATCTGTGTCTGTGAATACACACAAACTAGTATTTGCTCAGGGACATATATACATACATATATGCGTACGCACATAAACTTCATAATAAACCTACATGTAGAAGCTGTATTAGAATGGTTGTGCCAGAAAGCAGTGCAGAAGGGTAAACTACAATATCAGCAGAAGTACTTTTTTATGAAGAGAGCTAAAAAAGTGACAATGAGTATGGTCAAGACTTGAGAGAACCTTACCAATGAGGTTCCCTGTTAAAGATAGGCATCAGGGCATTGGTTTGATTTTAGGGGGGGTTTGGTGATTTACTTATGAATGTAGAAAGGTCCCTTATCTGTCCTTAGTAACAATAAGAAATTGGCAGTCTTACTGAATTGGGATTTACTGCTACCTACTTGAGGGCTTATGTAAAAATGGATGGCTTCTTGAGTTCTTGCTCAAGAGCTTCTTTCCTTTCTGTATGGAAGGAAGTGAGCACGTAGAGGTGATTTCTGTCAACAATGCATCAATACAGGTTCTCAGAATCTCATTTAATGCTTACCGTAAAAAAATATTAGGTTGTAAAATAGTATCAGAAGCAAGCTGAGACAGAGGCCAGTCAAGCTCACTTAAGTAGAGTGTAGACTTATTAGTGAGAAGCCATGTGGCTGAGGACAATAAACTAGGAGTAGATATTCTTGCTTTTACTAAGAGTGCCACTGAGTCTACAGTACTGAAATGTACTGATAGATGTGATACTTTACTGGGAGTATATTACTAGTAGGTCATATAGGACTCTCTCTCTCTCCAATACACACATATACTACCCTACCCTGACAGCTACTCATCTTTTCTCAGTAAGAACATCATCCTCAAGGTTACCATGATATCATTGAAAACTTTAATATTCATAATAATCAATTGTAGTTTCTGGGTCAGCTTTTAGTTTCCTTAATTCTTCAATTTTGTATGGTTATCTATGTAAAATCCAGAATACATTATATAACCTATGGTTCTTTTCATATAGAATCGAACCTCTTGTATGTAAAGAATACCTCAGCAAACGTCCAGTTATTATCCCTTACCACAAAGGTGGAAGGAGATTACATATTGGGTTCCAGGTAAGGGCCTTTAACCATAAAGCTATTGTTCAAAGTTACTGTAACTTTTACAAATGCTTATTCCATACTCCGTGCACAGGAATTTGCTCAAAATTTAGCTGTTCGTTCTCAATCAGTCGTGGATCAGCTAAACTCTGTGAGGGTGGGTTTTCTTTGATTCTGCAAAGCTATATCCTTGTCACGTTTCTTTATACAAACAAGTTAGCATTATCCTTTCATGCTACTAATTGATGATGAATTTTTAAAAATCACTAGAGCTGGTAATTGAGTATGAAACACCTCACCGTAGACTACCAACTTTGATAATTAGCTTCATCAATCTCAAGATTCGGCTCTTTGTTAAATTATGAAAGAGAGGCTTTTCCTGGTTGCTTGGAGCATTACGTCCCACCACGTAAATGCAAATTTAAGGCCACGGCTCTCCTTTCTCCATTTTGAAATACTCATATAAAATTTACGTATTAATTATACTGTAATTACATGTCCGAAGCATTCTTGCTTGCATGATCTAGCACACATATTACATAGGGGTCACCTGTGAACTAATCCACCTTGAAGTACTTGATAATTTCACTTACCTTACTAATTTGAGTTTGGATTGGATTTGTTAGTCAAATCATACAGAATCAAGTTACATATCACATGCATATGTTGTTATTGGTTTCCAGTCATAGCGAAAAACTGTCTAAACTCTGCACTTATTAAACAGGTCAAAGTGCTTACAGTTTGCCAATCAAGAAACGCTGATCGCTTTGATGGTAACTGCACTTTCACTCCGTTTTATTTGTTTTTGTCTCTGGAGATGTGGTTCATATATTCTATATTTTTCTTTTTTCAGTATGACCAACCATGGTTACAAATGGATCTATATGTCCATTTTGTTTACTGTGATAAAAAGAGAGAAATATTACCGTTCGCATAACGAAGAAGCAACAAAATCTTAGTTTATATATTTCAGTATCTTAAAGTTCAACTGTTCAACTGTTCAGTTTTAATAATGAGTTACATATGAAGACTTGGGCTTCTATTACTAGAAGATCAACCTTATTGGTAGGATGTGGCTTTCACCATTATGTAGCTTATTCACTTTATATTATCTTATTCAATGTGAGACTTTTCATCATCACTTGCAAGCCTCGTTTTTTCTTTTGTCTTTGACACACGCACAATCGGGGATTAAATTTGTCTTTGACACATGCACAATCAGGGACTTTTTAATCAACACTCCCCCTTACGTGTTGGCATTTTCCTTCTACATGCGGACTATTGCAGACATTTTCTTCGACAAATGGACCAGAGTCCACATGGGGAACCAACACAAATGGGCCAAGGCCCAGATCAAGACCTGCTTTCATACCATGTTAAAAGTTAATAATGGACTGCATATAAAAGCTTGACTATTGAGCTTCCATTACTATAATGAAAACCTTATTACTTATTAGTATAATTTGACTTTCATCATCATATGTAGCTTTTCATTAATTTGACTTATTAATAATTTACTTTTAATGTGTATATGTTTATGTATATATGTATTTCAGAAGGAACAGAAAATGTCCAACAAAAAGAAGAGATATCGTATGGCTCTCTCATGATGGTGAGATTAACAGGTGGTGAAGGACGAATTGATCATATGCTTCAGGTGTGTAATTTTTTCAGTTAGACGCCAATGGTTAGGCTGTAGCACTTGAGATATCATTCACACACAGTCTATTTATGGTGTTATACTTTATCTTTTCTAGATACAGATGAACATTGATTTTTTTCCTTCATTTGCATGTCTTGTAGACTTCTCAGTTATGATTTCATGTTGATCATGCAGGATAAAACATTTGAACATCCATATCTTCAGGCCATTGGAGCACATACGTAAGTACCTTGAACTCTAATGAAATAACTTTGTATTATATATACAATAGGCGTTGTTGCTACCAAGCCATGTTGGGCCAAGCGGTTGAGTTACTCTGGAAAACCTTTGAGGTCTCGGCCGGTTCGAGTCTCCATGGTGACGACGGTACCTATTACTGAAAAAAAATAAAAAAATAGGAGTTGTTGGTTAGTAAAATGTGGCATCTTAATGATGTTTCTCATGCATGTTTGAGTTTTATAGATGCATACTGGTAACTTATTGGTAGGAAAGTCAATTTATCACATCTGTTAGAACCTGTTCCTAGTTTTTCAATGATATCAGGAATACAAGTACAAAGTTTTATATGCTTCCAAGTTCCAACATCTAATTTAGCTGCACTTAGTTTCGGCGTAGAATTATTTGCTGAAAGTTATGCATCTCGTTAGCGCGCGCACACACACAGTAACATGGTTTCAGTTTAAAAATTCCATTGTTTTAATGCACAATTAACATACTTATGTTGTGCTTATGGTATCGTTGTTAAACCAGTCAAAAGCTGACACTTAAGTGAAGACATGTTACCTGGTCATTTTTACATGTTATCCAATAGTCAAGGTCATAGTAATTGCTAATAGAATTGTGTCGAGTTTTCTTATTAAGTTTATGATGCTTATGTGCTTATTAGAGGTATAATCATTGAAACATGCAAATGATCTTGGTGCACAGGAATTATTGGAGGGATTATGATACCGCTCTTTTCATGTTGAAACACTTGTATCGGGACATACCCGAAGACCCTAATATCTCACCTGGTGAATATAATGGACACAATTCAAGAGATGAGAGCGGTTCCACGTCCAGAGAGACTCCGGAGGAGGAGACTCCCTTGACGTTCTCTGACAGGACTATGGTTAGAAACTTCTCGCAGAAAGCTAGGAAGTTTATGAGGAAGTCCTGAATAGTACTTGTATATCTCACACCTTCTCACTTGAGTCGAATTGACGAAACCTGAATCCACTGCACCTGGCCTGTCGAGATAGGGTTAATACAGCTTAATTTGTGAAGGCACTCGTGAAGTTGCGAACCAAGCTGTATGTTGACTCATGAGAACTGACGCAATTGCTGATCCACTGTGGGGTAGGTGGTTGGTTCAACTCTTTTCTGTTGTACTAATCATTGTACATGAAGATTACATTGGGTTAGATAGATGTTCATGTTAATCAAGTATAGATGATTTGGTTTGTAAAGTACACTTGTTTAAACAAGTAAACAAAAAGAAAGAAAGTGTATACATGGATTAGTTAAGAATTGTGTAGAAAATTGGAACTTTTTGTTGCAACCAAGTTACAACGTCTACAAACTATTGTATCAACACGTGTTCAATGAAAACATCTTTATAATCAAAGAAGTGATTTGTGAATTTGTTCTTGATGGAAGTGTATTTTGTAACCATGAGTGAGGACAGCTTACAAAACTAAAGCAATTGAGACATCACACATGAATAAAGCAAAGTCAACACCCGTACGTATGCATCACATAATGTCAAACAAGAAGGTGACATGTGTGACCATCATCTACATTAATTAATGATCATAGAGTCCACGCAATGCAAACGTATAGGTAGGAACCAACCACACGATTAAAGTGAAGTCCGAGGTTAGTGTCCATATACATTGTATCTTATTTATTTCTAATTATATCACTACCAATGTACTAGTTGAGCATGTATCAGTGTGTATGTATGTTTCGTTGAGTCTCATTTATCCTTCACTTCACGTGTGGTCATGTTCTTCAATAGCACGTAGAGTGTTCATATCATATGCACCAATTTATCATTACGCGTTAAAATATTGGTAAATGGTCCAATTCGGTATGTGAATTTTCATGCACGAAACTAATTAATTTGGACTTTGAACTTTTATTAACTTAAAATAATTTATGAACTTTTAAATGTACGTCCAAATTGATTATTGTTGTCAATTTTCAATTTGCTATAAAAATAATCAGTTTCTGCAACAACAAATTCATTAGCTGTCACAAAAGGTGGCCCAAATGTGTGTGATGGTCATAGATATCAGTTGGAATGTCACGAATAAAAGCCCAATATGTGAATGATTTGTTTTTTGTGACAAATTTTCCGTTGCGAAAAGTAAGGTTTCAGTGACAACAATCTTCCGTCACAAAGTTTCCAGCATTCGTGACAAAATATTTGGTGACGACCGATTTTAGATTTTGGTGATGAAATAGTGATTTAACGTGAAATTTAAAATATATTGAATTAATATTATTTTTCAACTATTTTGATGACGGGTCATGTGTAATTTAACAGAAAAATTAACAACAATTAATATTTTGAGTCCATTGTTATGAATAATTATATTAATGGATGTCTATTCGTGTTAGTACTCCTAAATCTCTTTTACTTGTAGTAGAAGTATTTCCTAATTGTAAGATTCAATTGTATTTCCTATTTGCAATAGGATTAGAGTAGTTATTTATGTCTATA
>JAYMTJ010000233.1:0-13233 GCA_036897525.1 Pelargonium x hortorum | reverse complement strand
CGGAACACAAATATGCTTGTAGCAAGAAAAAAGGAGAAGAGATCCTTACCTTCTTTTTATAAAAATTATGACACGTTTATCCAACTCCGAATAAAGTTTGAGACATACCTGCCAGTAATGCACAATGCAGTCCTGCATGATCAGAAATGAAGTGAGAAATAACAAAAACAAAAAAATAAAAACAAAATCCAGTAAAACGCAACAAGAACAAACCATAGCTAATAAGGGCATGTCCAGGAACTAGCCTGCAAGACATAAGAGAGAAATAGATACTGGTTCAAAGTGATTTCAAACTCTCAATCAACTATCGGTAGAGAGTGAGAAATGTAAGACACAAGTCATGTAAAAGTGGTTGAGCCAAAGCTGTTTTCTACCAAATTTGATGGTCCATCAAGCCAAATTCATAAATCTTTAGTTCAGGTGTTTTGACCAAGAGATTATAGTTCTTATAAGTCCTAAATTAACGTAAAAGATTGTATCATCCACGTAACTTACATTGTTGTGGATAAAGTGGCAACATAGAAATGCATGCTCGGCAGTTAGAGAGCTTAGAAATACATATTGTCTGAAGGTCAAGTTTCATGATTTTTTTGTTTTTCTCCAGGAATATCAGCCCAACCCAACCAACCCAACCCAACCAAACCAGTAAGAGCAATCAAACGTTGGTCATAGCCAATATTAGATTATATTAGTTCCCAAGCAGACACATATTTCTTTGCACTACTGGTGAAAAAGGAAGTCCTCACATACCGATAAAGAAATACAATGTCTTCTGTATATGCAGAGTCATTGTCAGGCCTTAGCACACTCATTGTGTAAGACTTGATTTTCTCTGACTGAAATTAGTCAATAGATTTTAGTCACTTCCCAACAGGAGAAACTATTACAACTTTGACAGCAAATCTGTTATGAACTATACCTTTGGTAAGCAACTCTCACTGAATAGCTCGGTCAGGTGAGTGCAAACCAGAACCTGAAAACAAGTACTCTCAATTACATCACATGCAAATCATAGTACTCTAAGAAAGTTGAGAACTGAAGAAATATGAAGGTTCTCAAAAAATACTTGAAGCTAAGGAAGGCACACTTTGTAATGACGTAAGTAAATTATAAACGATAATAAATATATATACATAAGTGTTGGAATTTACTGATTTCCCATTTATCATGGGATTTGATTGTGTATAAAATAGTAGGATTTGATAGATCAAATTATGAGATTTAGATTGATTCTTATAATTTGTTTACTATTATGTATTTCTCCTACCCCCATTATAAATATGGGTCATTTGTACTAAACACGTCAAGTTAGTGAGAACATTTAGCCTTCTGGGCATTTGGGTGTGGATGTAGGCCTTATGGCCGAACCACGTATTTCTTGTGTCCACTCTCTTCATTGCATTTATCTCACTCCCCCGTATCATCTATTCCTTTAAATTTCCACAATAAGTATTTACTATATTGCATTCAAATGAACAATAGTGTTTCCCTATTAAACATAGATAGATGACATATTTACACAGCCAACTAGGAAAAGCTTAGATGGTGGGGATTATGATACAATGGACTAAATACTAAGCAGGCAATACACTAATCAGTTGATAATAAATGAATAACCAAAATACAATAATATGCATAATAGTAAGGGAAGAATATAAAACCTTTGGAGGATCATCACATGTGACAAAATGATTTATAGTCCCACCAAGGAGACCAACGCCATCTGAAATAAATAATTATATTTATTGCATAATACTTCAACTGCTATATGTTAGGCATTTTTAAAAGAGATTGATTATGTTGGAGCAACAAACCTTCTGTAAGGGTACCTTTCCCAAATTCATCTAACAGACATAAAGATTGTGAGGTTGCCTGCCTGTAGAAATTCCCAACATCAATCCGTGGAGAAGGAGAATATATACTCGTAACTGAATCAATTTTTCTACTCCGAACACACAGATTACGACTCTAGACTTTGAATTGGGTTTTACAGTAGTGGAAGTGTGTAGTAATAGTAGCCACAACTTAGTCCATCATATGTATCAACAAAGTCCAAAACCAATACCCCAACATACATATGCTGAAAAGACGTGTGTTAATTCAGTAGCTTTAAGTCATCCTAACCAGCCTCGTTCGGGCATACCTTAACATCATACCCACTTGATGTAGGTCAATCATAAATGTTGATTGCTCTGCAGTCATGAGCCTGCTTCCCATTGCACAAAATATCCTGTAATTATGGAAGGTATTAGTATGATAACTGCATATTGCATATCACAATGCCATTATGAGAAAGATTATGGAACTATATTAGTGATAACTGATACCTATCAGTCAAACCAACAGTTGCAGAATCTGCTGGTACAAAACTTCCGATGTGCGAGAGAAAAACAATTAAAGCTACCTGGGACAAAAGTTTCTTTAAGATGCATGAATTTATAATTAACCAGCAGCTATTTATGAACAACAAGAGCCAGATTTTTCTGAAACCAAATGCACGAAGGCTGAATGCGCACATATATTTTGCAGAGAGAGAGAGGTAGTATAGTATCTGACCTGCTTCATGTAGATGCTTTTCCCTGAATAATTAGGCCCAGTGATGATATTAATTCTTGCTGAAAGAACAGAAGTTGAACATTAAAGAACAAATATAGGACCAGACAGGGCTTTGTTAGAATGACTAAGATGGGATTTTGCATGTTATGATAAATCATTTATAATTCCAGTTACCATCTTTGAAAATCTTTGTATCATTGGGAATAAAAGTGTCAACTGTCATTTCCTGCAAAGCATGTCTGAAAACCGTATAAAAAATAGGTAAGAGATACTTCAACACAACATGAAGCATATGAACTTTTGGGGGTATTTAATGCTTTCCTTCCATTTTGTATGTCAAGCAAAGTCTCAGACGTCAAAATGGGTCTCACATAATTGTTCTGACGAGCAACCAAGGTCAATGACAAGAGGCTGGTTGATAACATGAAAATGATTTAACGATAAACATAACCACATATTAAACTACACCAGTATATATTTGGGGCTGAACATAGACTCAAAGTAAATCTTACCAATCTAGCTCAGCAGCAAAATTTACAGCCTTGAGTAGATCTGGGGAGAACTCAAGTACGTGTGATACCAAATCTCTAGTAATTGCTCGCTCCATATCTTTAACAATTTAGGTTCAAGAAATGAGAAATTTCACTAAATATCATACAGGAAAAGTTAGTACAAGATCTTTACTGCACTTATATTGCTCGGGAAAAATTAGTACAAGATCTTTGTAACTTATTAACTTTCAGTAGGAAGAGGCACAGTAGCACTTGATACAACTTACCAAGAATTTTGTGATAAATATCACCAAGTAGGTTGTCCAACTCTCGTGTCTTTGAGGTATGGTAGAAAAACTTTTTCGTCTCTCCATCCATATCAGAGAACTAAACTTGACAGCAGCAATTTCTTAAGCAGATGTGGAACTACATATAAAATTCTCTCATTGCAAGAATCAACTTACAGCAAATTCAAATTCTTGTAAATTCTCCAGTAACGTGTCATCGAGTTTTTCTTCAAAAATGCACATCAAGTATCCTAAAGATGAAGAAACAGTGCAGCAAGACCTGATCAAAGTTAGTAATCTGCATAGGATTTGTTTGTCACTTTTCAAGAGAAGTATGGCAATATGATTCAACATATAATAGGAAAGGACTCAAAATTTCAGGATTAGTTGGTGTTAATAAAGTTCATCAGTTTATGAAAGTTTAGAAATCAAGTTAATAGTTTTGTTTTTTTTTTTTTTTTTTTTTAAAAGATTTTTTACAGATTGTAATATAATCAAGCCATGACAGCCTAACCATTACTAGGTTATTTAAGGTTAAAAATTGAAAACCCAATTCTGTCATGTTCAGCATCTTCTGAAACACAAAAATCCTTGGTAGAGGTCCAGCAAGAAAAAAATAAACTTTAGAGCATGATTCATCAGAATTTGAGGAAGAATATATCACTCCATAACTAACTTCAAGAAAAGGATTACTTAAAATATCGGCACTACTTGAAAGGCAAGGCTCTTTTAAAGTGATTTTGGAGTTCATATTTCTCCCCAATTAAAAAGTATGGACTGGCCAAGGAATGATCCTAATACTTCTGAAAATATCATTTCATGCCTTTCAAGTTAAAACTTTCTGCCCCAATTCCAATTTGGCAGCCTGGATTTTGGCCGAGCCAAATAAGCAATAGTATTGTCATTGCTATGCCATATTACTCTACACCAGAACCCTCAGTGTCTATCCAACAACTACACTCCATACACTTTATTCAGCTTCTATCTCATACTGTACAGACAAGTTCTTCGATTATAAATTCCTTTTGTACAGTAGTACCTAGACCAATCTCAGTTTGAAAGCACTTAACTGCCGCTTCATTTTTTTTTTTCCTCTGGCCAGAACAAAATCCTGAATACATATCAGCCTCTACCCACCCATAAATGATAAATAGCAACAACTGTCTTTGTCACAGATTTAATAATGGATTCCCTTTGCATTTAGCACTCATCCATGCCATCTCACATTCAAGTTTTCAGGCTTCCCAACTAATTTGTGCCATGAAACATTATTAACATGCAGCATGCGAGCAAAACAAGACACTAAGAAACAGAGACGTTATCCAGATTCTAGAGCCATCTATGACGTGGTGGAGGATAACACTATAACAGTGTATTGTTCCTTCACTACGCATTGACAAAATTATAGTTTTAACGATATATTATTCTTCATTGAAATTATAGGAGACCCTGAGTAACGTTACAAGACTTAATATGTGATGAATAATGAAATAGCTTCAGATAGGAAGGTTTCCATATATTCACCATCCAGTAACCATCTGATTCATCCAAATGGAGGGGCATAATTCTAAAACTCAGAAACTAATATTAGCACAGATGACAAAAAATGTTGCAGATGCAGACACAATCCTAATCAGGAGAAAATAATTGTGTACTTGTTTAGTGTGGTATAGAAGTCCAGACCAACCTATCTGGTGAAGATAAACAATATGAGGAAAAGGCTTGTCTTTAGACAATTCAGGAAGTCGTGAAAGTTCTAATAATGACACCTGCAAGCCAGTGGTATTATCAAAAAAGATATATGCCACTTGTCGCTTATATCAATTTGTTTTCAGTGATGTATAGAAGATTTAGTTGATATGCACCTCTTCCAGAAACTCCGGTAATTCTTCATATATTTGCCTCAGCTCATCCAACTGATGTCAAGAAAAAAGAAATAATCCAAAATTACTCGAATCAAACTGCAGAGCTAGCAGATATGAAGTTAACAGCCATTTAAGTTGAACAACCATTCTATAAAAAATAAATAGAATGAGGAAAGAGGGCAAGTCTGTAATCCTAAATATCGAGTTTGAAAGCAATGTCCAATTTCAATACTGTAAGAGAATAATTAAGGAAATTACAATTGACAGAATAGGGAACAATTATGTCTAACCTCACCACAGAAACCTTCTTTCACTACCGTCCCATAGCCCTTTTCTTTACTTCTATTGACGTCAATAACACCAATGACCTACAAAAGTAAGAGAACAAACCTAAACTTAAAAAGATTACTAGTACGAGGGGAAATAACATTTGAAAGGTTGACAATGACAATAATATCCCTAGTAGTAGCATACATGCAATAAATCACAACATCTTTTTATGTTCTAATATTTCACAGTCAAACAAGATTGCACTAACCAATTCATAGACATAAGCCAGCTCCATTGATATGCATGAACCAGCCTGCAGCAACAGGATTGAACATATCAAGAAAGTTTTGCAAAGATATTTTATAATGTTTGACAACTCAGTGAATGCTTATAAAGAGCTAGTTTACCTTCTCAACAATATCCAAATTCAAGTATTGCACTTGCTCTCGAAGACTTTCGGAAACACCTACTTCAAATATCTTGTTCACGTGCAAGAGTGAGCAAACACTCTACAATAGAAAGAATTATGAATACTGTGCCAAAAGATATTACCGAGCTTATCACAATTTGTATTACTTACAAGAAAAACTTTTTTGAAAAAAAAGCATTTAAAAGCCATCAAAACTTCATCTAAATGGAGTACATTTCACTACGTACCATGTGAATTATATGTAAGAAACAGCAATTTATTTGAACATTAGTCAAAAGTAAAACACAGAACACCTCAAAAAGTTTTTACTTTCTCCATTTCTAATTAGACATCACAGAACCACCAGATGTTAAACTAGGAGTAAGACAAGGGTGTAGATTCAGAAACTGCATAACCAAGAGCCAAACACAGATGTGAAGACATTGAAAGGTAGATACGAGTTAGTTACAAGGCAAGCCATAAATATTTAAGGATATAAAAAAGCCCATCCTAGAATGTTAATATTTTGCAAACTGCATAAAGAAAGATGTAAACCAAGACGCCATTTCTAGATACTTGTATACCCAAACTAAAAAGCATATGGTAACCAGTAAAGAATAGCACTTAGTTACTATGAAGCATAGTCCACCATATGAACAGCTTCATAATAGTTATCAATCATCAAGGGATAAGGGAATCAAGCTCACATCTAAGGAGCATAGTCTACCTTCAAAAAAGATGCCCAGTCGCCACTAGTACACACTGAGCTAGGAGAGTTGAATTTCTTGCACAAGCGAAGCAAAAAAACTTACTAATTTTAGATATTAAAATAAGTAAAGATTCATTATTCAGAGAAAAAAACATTGAAATAATTAAGATGTAATGGAGATACTGGAATGAAAAACAAATAATTTGTCGAAAGGATTATCAGAATTATTGTCAATGCCAATCATATATGAACCAAATTTTTTTATGTAAGCTGTAAAATCATAAAGCATATGCCAGACATGCAAATTCCGCACTTTAGTGCAGTAAAAGAGGATTTGGCAGTTCTTAAGGATTTGTTTGAGTTAAAGGTCCATAGTAAAAACTGTATTCAGATACGATGTAACCATATTCTGTCTTTAAACCTGAGACCTCTGAACTTTAACAGATAAGCTAAATGCAATAGTCACAGTGAAGAGATGAATGAAGAAAAGAAAACCTTGACTATGTGTGGAACGTCCTTTACAGACTTCAAGGTTTCCCTTAAAGATACCATCAGTTGTTCCGAACATAGAAAGAAGGATATCTAAATCCAGTTAAAGAAAAAAACAATTATCAGCAAACGGTACCTTTTTTATTGAAATCCCCCAAAGGAGTAAAAAAAGTACAAAGAACAAAGCTTAAAACAAAGCCGTGAAAGAGTTAAGCTAAAGCAAGAACTACATTAGATCTCCATAAATCAAAGGACGGCAATTGAACATCCGGGCCAGCAATAACAGGTAGCAGTCAGTAAGAGAAAGCTGTGAGAATAGTGACCTCAAGAGACAGATGATTTCCTTCAAATCCAGTTAAAGAATACAAGCTTCTGTTATGTTATGTTAGAGAATTAAATGTTGGGAAGTTGAGAATTTGGGAATTTTATACTGAACCTTGTGTTTGGTGGCAGATGAAGCACAAAATTCCTTGTACAAATAAAAGCATGTGAAAAGTTCAAGGATACTCCATTTAGACGCTTGTTCAAATTTTCAAGGTCGAGTATGGGCCTCAGGAACCAACTCCTGTACAACAAAAAATATCATATTTTTCAAGTCCTTGGTTTGAGCCTATGAGATAACATCAGAAGCAAAATATCATAAATATCTTTATCAAAAAGTACCTCAAGAGACGTCTACCCATTGGTGTAACACACTGAATTAAGGAAAGATGACTTAGTCCATTGCACAGATATTCCAAACAGTAACTAAGTAACCTGTTGGGAGTTTAGTTAAAAAATAATGAAGAAGATGGGAAAATAGCCTTCTACGAACCTTGTTCATCATGCCAAAAACGGAGAACCTGCAATGCCAGAATGTCACTATAGTTCCTTATGATAAGTGAAACATCCAGAATATATTGAACATTTACCCTTCTTTTGCTCTACCAATACCCATATGGCTTGGATGTTTGTCTATTTGAAAAATCTGTAATGCCTCATGAGCAGCCGCATCAAGCTTGAGAAAGTTGTTTCTAATTTTTTGTCGTGAAGAAATACATTTGACACTATGACTTTCATCTCCCAATGAATATATCATTATCCAAGAAGAACAAAAAGATAACATTCAAATAGATGAAAATAAATAATATTTAGACATTAATGACAACAAAAGAAAAGGATACAGTGAAATTTCTACCACCGAATCAATAGTAATTGATGCATTTCCACACTCCTGTTCAAGGGTATCTACTATCCTTTCACTTTCTAATATGGCAAGAAGACCCCCACTTGCACGAACTTGAACTTCACTTCTCATGTCCATCATGGAGCTCAGCTGCAGGTGATGACAGAGTAAAGTAAGCTTAACAATATAATAAAAGAGCCCAAAAAAAGCGGTTCGATCAAAAAAAGGCTTTTGGAGACTAAACCGGCCACTACGGGCCCGTCTTTAACCCATAAAATACTTCATACATGTGTGAGGGTAAACAACTCTAAAGACTGCCTCAATGGAATAGTTGTTTTGCGAAGATGGTTGAGGTCAATGATGTAATGATATATATACAAAGTTGGGGAAGCAACATGCATGGTTAACTCATTAGAGACAACTCAGTGGGTGAAAACTGAAAATGTGAATTCCTGCCTTGAAGGCCATGATGGGAAAAAGATTATGCCTTAAATAAACCCAAAACCTGGACAAAGAAAAAAATTCAAACTGAAGACAAGAACAATAGTGCAATTAAACTAACAAAAATAAAGCAACATACTTGACAACAAATAAACCTCAGTAGATTTTTTCAAGGGAAAAAAAAAACAAAGGCAAGCAGTATCATGATAACGTTTTTTAAAGGACTAATTCTGTTGTTAACTACAGTCTTAACAGCACAACATCAAATCAGATATGATACCATGACAAATTTCCAATAAAAAAGCCCAAGCAATTAGGTGAGGGGTTCAACTGGTATATGTAGAAGTTACAAATTACACGCACAATCAATCTGGATTACTTCAATGAGTATGATCTAATACCAATACAGAGAAGCATTAGAATTGACAAGAAAATGTTTAAGATTCCACAGAGATGACGCAAATAATTCTTAGTTATTGTTCTATCCGTATACAGGTGAAGGAGTTCACGACATCTAGTAACAGTCAAATCACAAAAAGAATTATGCTGAGAAGGACAACAACTATGAGTTTGTCAAGACTTCGGCTTGAACGAACCAACTTAAGACCCAAGGAACTATTGTGCCATGTGATATATATAGTTTTAAGTTTTCAGCTTACGTAAGAAATTCTCTCCTTGATGCTTAACCCATCATCCATCCCTGTTACTCGAAGGTAAACCAGTCTGCAAAATCCAATCAATAGAGGGAAAAGAAATGAGAGAAAAATTTAAGACAGAATAAGATCAATTATCAAATGGGGTAAACATCACGTAGAAACTATTTTCTTATAACAAACCATAGTATTGATGGAAAGCCGAAAAGGTGATTGGGTAAGGATGAGAAAATCTTTTAACTTGGCAAAAGACATGACATTCTTAGACTTTAAGGGAAAGAAGGAACTTTCTATCGGAAATTGAGTAGTGCGAAAGCCTAATTAGGTCATTTTTATGAAGTATTGACAAGGATCCTTATTGAGCATGTTAGATACAGCATACTATGATTTGAAACACATTAAACAGAATTCTCAGTGGGCATTCTCTGGGCTGTTTCTACCTGTGCCATGCTTGCTCATAGCTAAATATTGAGCTTTTCACGAGCTTCACCATTGGAGCCTCAACTGTTTCATCTGCATCATTTTAGAGAATACATAGGCCTACAAGCTGATAGTTCATAAATTCACAAGTCAAGCTGAGATGAGAAGCATACCACTTCGTTGTAAAGCGGACACAAAGGACTCTTCACTCTTAGTGCTGGTGTATATGACCAGGGGATTGGCTTGATACTTAACTGAACCAATATTAGTCAACAGAAATATATGTGATTGAAAAAAAATAAGACTTAAAGCAGAATTAATTAAATCCGTAGCAGGTAGAAGCGTAAGTTGACACATGAAAAATAAAAACAGAAAGTAATTTGGGTGAAAAATTAAGTTAGAAGCTGCAAACCCAAACTGCCAAGAAATACAATACCAAATTGGTAAAACTATAGACTACATATACATATACATATACATATACATGAAACTCATACCCAGGTCAATCAAGGGAAAATCCCTGCTACCATCTTCCCAAACTTCCAGCACATAAAGTTGGCGAATACTGGAATCGTAATATGAAACTCCGATTCTGGAATGAAGTGTTGGAAAAGTCATCAAATCGCTAAAAAAAAAAATGAAAAACTGCTGCTTCTTACAAGGGGGGCACATACAGATAAAGAACCAATTTTACCTCTTAAAGGCTGCCACAATCATAAATTACCAAATAAACCATTTTCTGAATTGAAAAGAAATGAGGTGGCGTATATCATTTTCATCTCATTCCACACTTCAAAAGGAAATCCAATGTGAACAAGGTTATGGATGAAAGTTGAAGCAAAAGCGATCATGGATATGTTGGAAATAACAGCTATCATGTCATCAAATCTGTTTGAGAATGAAGTTTCAAAAGCAGCAGTTCTTAATTCTTCAATTAGTGCAGTTGCATCTTAAAATGCAGCTAGATTTGCAACATTTCGTCAATATTTTAGTGAACTACCCAGTTGATTTGTTTACTCCTATTAGAAAACACCACAAATTTATGCAGAACAGTTTAATTATCCCTCTTATTGTGAAGTTTTAGTATTTTAATCTGAAATAGGAAAAAGCTAAAAGTCTTAATATATAGCATCTGGTTCAATTAATTATATACTACGACACACACCCTCATGTGCCTGCCCATTATCGCTTTGCATGTGGCCCGTGCGCAAGTCTCCTTCTTGCCTCGTGCTGGAATTTAAAATGATTTAATTAAGGCTGGAATTTATGACCTTCAGGCCAACAAGACTCTAAAATCATGTATAGGACAACCTCAACTAAAAGCTTAAGTTGATAGTTGAAGATCCAATATTAATTATATACTCTAAAAATAAGTGATGCTAAAATCCCTAATTCTAAAGCCATGAACTTGTGTCGTAATGAAGTTAGAGATATGATGAAGAATGAACAATAGATTGTATATATAACAAGAATTCCATACAAGCGTTTGATAATGCTAGTTGTAGAACAAAGAATGTGGCGTTTTCCTGCCCAGTTCTTTTATTTTAAAACTTAAACTAATACGATAAATATCAGAAAAAAAAAAAGAAAAGGTTGCTAGTAAGAAAGAAGCTCACCGTTGACCGTGAAGAACACATGCCATATAGACCTGCATTTGGATGCAAACAAATTGATCAAACATAAGAAAATATACACTAACTGTATTATCAATTTAGAAAGGTGGGTTTCTAAAAAAATCACAGCTCAATATTCTGATTGCTTTATTAATTATACTTAAAGTATCTAACATCTACCCATCAACAAGCCATATGGAACATGAGGTATACTCCATTAATGTCAAGTGAATTGGCATTCATATTAGCATAGTTTTATCATTGTTATGCATTCTAATATACATCTTGAATACCATAAAAATGATTCTATATATTACATCTTGAAGTCATAAAATTAATTTAAGAGCTTTACAAAAGGCGATTAACTCTGCACACGCAGGCTTGTCTTTTTATGGGTACCCAACTCTAAAAAATTTTTGTTGAAAAAATTTTCGATTAAAGGGAGCAGTTCCAGTTTCAGTCTGAATGGAAAAAAAGGGGTACTAAACTACTAATAACACTTCCAAACATTTGACACATTACACATTTTAAAAAAACATAGGAATATATATGCTAATCCGGATATTTAAAAAAAAAACATAGGACAAACCAGATGTACTGGAAAAGATTCACCTATATGACACAATACACATTGCTTGACAGAGTATTGCTTGAATTTTGATGCTAGTCATAATATATGCATCAACATTATGAATCAAATGACAGAACTAACTACAAGTGATAACATAGTTTTGATACAGACAAGACACTAATATAAACAAGAAACAAATGTTTGTTTAATCAGCATCCCTAATTATACAGTGTAGTCCAGTAGATTCTCTTTTCCATCCATGCCAACATATGATAGAGCATACTTTGCTAAGAACTCTAAAAGTAGTAATCATTCAAAAAAATCCTTAATGAATGCATTATTTATCGTTCAAACGTTGTTATCAACATGTGATATAGCATTCAAAATCAAAATGCCTGGGTATCATTCAAACAGATCCTAACTGATGCAGAGAGTAAATGTAAATAAAAATGATAATACCTAAACAGCTTGGAAATGGTCCAATCAGAATTGAATTCACTTGAACATTAAATCAATTTTCAGTTTAATCAGGTTTCCTATCTTTAAGACCATCAACTAATCAACTGAACGGATTGAAGAGCAAATTAAGTGGTTCCAAACATCGAATCAACATTCAACAGTGATGAAGAGGTTCAAATTCAACAGCCGCTAAACTTGAACTTAAAATTTTCGCTCGTAGAACCTGAACGGTGATGGCCCGAATTAATCTCGGCAACTTATGATGTCAAGTAAAAACACTAGAATAATTCAGATTTTGTTGTGCTTTCTTTAGTTTTCTCAACAACCAAACAGATTAAGAGGAAAATGAGTTGAAATCCACCTGAGGAACAGCTTCAGATTCGCCGACCTCCTCCTCCATTTCTTCTGCTCCAAGTTTTGGGAGAGGGAGAGAGCAATGATGAATGAACGATCCTACTGTATCTGCTTATTAGTAATTAGTAACCAATACCAAAGGTTGATGAAGGGGATTAGCGCTAATATATTGGGCGGGTAAACCGCACGGTGTCGTTTTCTACTAAAGCGTACTGGTTGGGCCTGGGCTGGGCATGTGGCAGAGCCAGAAGTGGACAGTTGAGTGAAATGAGTTGGAGTTCTTATACTGTCTTTATTGGTCTCAAATGGGCATCATATTAAAACCGTGTTGGTTCTCCACTATATTATTGTGAGCACAATTAGTCTCTATAGTCCCATCTGCATGTACTATTGAAGCGGAACAAAAAAAAACAAGTTTATAACGCGTGTTAAAGCGTCATCTTATTAAACTTTAATTTTGGCCTTAAATTATTTTATAATT
>JAYMTJ010000232.1:0-13243 GCA_036897525.1 Pelargonium x hortorum | reverse complement strand
GCATAGAAACTTTGTTGCATAAATGTTTTGGTTACTATCCAATGACTGCATGATCTGAAAAAGGCTCTTGTTAGTCTTTTGTTGAAATGTATTGATCAGTATCTATGTATCCTTGTTACTCAAGAATTATTTTAATGTAACAGTGTTCAGATTAGTTATTGCTGTGGACATTGCTGAATTGGAAATTTGGAACTCAATCATTTGCTTTATGAAATGTGCAACGATTATTGACTCTTGTTTGAAGGGATCTTTGATACCATTTGTCGAACATGTAGTAAGGTTCTCATTCTAAGTGAGGAATCTTATATTATAAATCATGAAGCAGTTTCACTTGGATATATGCGTTTACAAGTTTTTGTTTTTTCCTTTTATAGAATCCTCTAAAATTTCTCACCGTTCTCTTGCTTTTCGCAATATGAGGTATCTTATGGCGGTCTATGATAATATCTATACCTGTTTTATGTTCACTGCAGTTGGTGCTAATGGATCTGGCAAGACAAACTTTTTCCAAGGTAAGTGAACCTGATATTGATCATATTTTTCTGTTAGTTTCCATTTGTTTGGTGACTTGTAGTTTTTTCGGGGAGACTAATGTACCTCAAAACGGCCGTTTGACTTTTGATATTTACTTTTCTTGCAGCTATTCGTTTTGTTTTAAGTGACCTCTTTCAAAACTTACGAAGTGATGATAGGCATGCCCTACTCCATGTAAGTTTCCCTATACAATTATTCCTTTTCTAGCTCAATCACTTTATTATTATGTCAAATTATTTCCTCATATTTTATATTTTGTAATGAACAGGAAGGTGCCGGACACCAGGTTTTATCTGCTTTTGTGGAGATTGTGTTTGATAACTCTGACAATCGCATTCCGGTAAATTTCTTAACTCACATATGCATATTCATATACCTACACATATTTATGCATACATACTCTAAAAAGGGACGGTTTGACTGATTTTTATTAACTTGTGAAGACCACCATAATTTCTTTATATGTGAGGCTGCTTACTTCTTTCCCCTCTCCCTTGTGAATCACAAAATGCTGGTTGATAGGCATTCTATTTTTTGTCTGCAAAATGGATTATCATGGTTTATGGAAGTTACTTGTGATGAGGCTTTCCTGAACTCTAGTTGCTTTTGACCTATCATTAACATCTGTAAGGAAGTGAAATGTATGGAAAAAATATGATGTTTGTTTCCAAAAGAGACTTTTAAGCTTGAATATATTTGTCTCAGTTGAGGATTAACGTCCGGTATTTTCTGGATTAGTTTCATATGTCTTATATTGCGGAGGGTGGAAACTTTTTATAAGTACCTCTGCTGAATATAGAACTTTGTCACACCAATATATACAGAGCTTTACACTGTAGTTTATATGTGGCCCATGGGTGGCTAATTTTGATACTCCTAGATGGGTTTTTGTTGTATCTGTTCATTCTGTTGACTGTGATCCCTGTGGCAACCCAAGTAAACCAGTCACAACAAGCATCCCTTGTGACAGTGCAGGATTATGGTTTCAGTTGGATGATGCACAAGTTTCAAACGCTAACTGTATCATTTTTTGTATGGTCATCTCATTGTTTGTTCTTATTCTTGTCATACTTCTGCAACCCTTGACAGGTTGACAAGGAGGAAGTCCGCTTGCGCCGAACAATTGGTTTGAAGAAAGATGAGTATTTCTTAGATGGAAAGCACATCACGTGAGTTTTATTTGATTCCGAGCATTTTTTGTTATTAAGTTATTTTCTCGACGTGCCTTTAGTCCGATATTATATCATTCCTTAATAGTTAAATGATCAAAGGTAGCATATTTGCAGGAAAACAGAAGTTATGAATTTGCTAGAAAGTGCTGGGTTCTCTCGTTCAAATCCTTACTATGTTGTGCAGCAAGGGAAGGTATCTATTTCAGTCGTTTTTATTCGAGCAGAATCTGTTTTGTTTTGTTTATTGTTCACTTTGAATTCCGGTTTTCTTCACAGATAGCATCATTGACATTGATGAAAGATTCTGAGCGTCTGGACTTATTAAAAGAAATTGGTGGCACCCGAGTTTATGAGGAAAGACGCCGGGAAAGTTTGAAGATTATGCAAGAAACTGGCAAGTATATATATCTTTCAATTTGGGGTTTGGTAGCAAGTCATTATTGAGCCAGTTTGTTTGATGCACATTCTATATGCTAAAAATTTATGTTAAACAGGTAATAAAAGAAAGCAGATAATTCAAGTTGTTCAGTACTTGGATGAGAGGTTAAAAGAATTAGATGAAGAGAAAGAGGAACTGAGGAAATATCAGCAGCTAGACAAACAGCGCAAATCTCTCGAATACACCATTTACGACAAGGAGCTTCATGATGCTCGACAGAAACTAGTTGAGGTCAGTTAATATTAAATGGTTGAACTCTTAAAAATTATGTAATTTCTTCTTTCATTATTCTTGAAACAATGTGTAGCTATGTAGCTCAAAAAGAGTATCATTTAACTATGCCAAAATATATTATTGGTTCTTCGGACAAAGTTTCCAAGTAGGATTTGCAATTATAAAAAATATTGTATCATTGTTGGAACAGGGAACATGTAATAGGCAATTTTACTGTATACTTCATGGGGCTATTTTTTTTTTGTTTTGGGATTTTTTTTGGATAGCTAAAGATGAAATTGATCCTGGAGTGGTGTTCGACTATATCACCAAGTAAGGTTGAGGAAGAATAATACAGATGTCTCCTGAGGGTCTAATGATATAAATATGTAAAGATAGAGTACTGTTTTTGGGAATATGTCATTATAGGATATTGTACTGCAGAGCATAATGGATTGTATCTTTCTACAAAATAAATTGCCAAAATGTTAGCACAACCACTCATGTAGTGTAGTCATGTCAGTGTCACTTTGTTTGATTTTATTAAGTCACATTGTTTGAGATCTAAATTCTATGCCGTATGCTTTGTGTGATGAAATTATATTTGGTGATCAATGGTGTACTCTTTACTATGATATAGGTAGAGGACGCTCGAACAAAGGTTTCTGAAACATCAACAAAGATGTACAACAGTGTGCTGGATGCCCATGAGAAATCCAAGGACTTGGATATGACATTGAAAGATCTAACCAAAGAAGTCCAAAATTTGACCAAAGAGAAGGAAGCAGTTGAAAAGAGGCGAACTGAAGCCATAAAGAAACATACTAAGCTTGTGCATGATGTCCAAGACCTAGAAGAGAAGTTCTCTGGAAATATCCGAGCAAAAGTATTGCACTGACCTTGTACAGTATATAACTACATTCATACATCTTAGGTTCAAGCTATGTGCTCTTTTGTTACGAAAGAAACTAAAGCATACATATCTACATCCTCATGTTATATGCACACACATTACATGATATGCATAAATTTGGAACATCTAACCTGTCTACATCTATTGGGAAAGTTGGTCTATTTTTATTTGCTGCAAAGTATCCGTATCATTTATATTTTTGTATCCGTACTATGCATGCGTACAAACAAAAATTATACAGGTTTTGATATACTTAATTGCAGGCAGAAGCAACAAAACAACTTCGAATTCTAGAGAAAGAAATTCAGGACTCAATGGAAGAGTTTGACAAAATTAGCCCTTTGTATGATAATCAAGTCATACAGGAGAAGGAGATAACAAAAGGGTATGTCTAAAAGATGTAACCATCGTTCATATAACATGTGTTTTTTACGTAATTTATTTTTGGTTAAGGTTGTAGACTTGTAGCATCCACTTTCTCATTTTTTTTACTCGAGGGGTGATAGCCAACAGATTTATGTCAAATCAATTTTGATATATTTGTATATGTTGAACCTGCTTTGAGATAATCGTTCAACACAATTGGATGATAACTAGTTTTTTCATAGCAAAACAGCATAGTTTGTGCTGATAACTTATGTATATCAAGTGTATATGTCTACATAATTATTTGGACTGATTGCGTCCTGAGAACGCATTTTAACACCATATGTTTGATGCTGGTGAGATTGTAGGATAATGGAGCGTGAAAAGCAGCTCAGTATTCTTTATCAAAAGCAAGGTCGTGCCACACAGTTTTCTAATAAAGCTGCCCGTGATAAATGGCTCCAGAAGGAAATTGATGATCTTCAGCGAATTCTTTCTTCAAATTTGATGCAGGTAAGTATACTATACAAATAGCTTTAACTAACATTTGCATTTGACTTGTTCTGACTAGAATTACTGGGTTCTTAGTCTGTGATACACAGTTATTTTTGCATCCACGTTAGAAAATTCAACTATCAATATCTTTCTTTTAAAAGTAATTAGGACTGTGATTAACCTAGAACTGTGATTAAGAGTCATACTTTATAGGACCAGGTAAAGATACCTAATCTAGGCCCAGAAGTAGCTTTCAAAAGTAGACATGACTCTAAGGAAACTGTTAAATGACTTTCCATTACAAGTTTCCATTTTTAGTTTTTGGTCTTGTAGACATCCTAGTATCCTACACATGATTTTATCATTGCTGATAGTTGTCTGTAAGTCCAGTTTTTTTCACATTGAAAAATCAAGTCTGCTGGTATATGGATGCAAGTCCAATAATAGTGTAATATAATACATGTAAAACACATGCACAAAATGCACATATGCCAATTCTTTTTTGAACATTGATGCTACTATGGTCCCTGGTCACTTAACTGAAACTGTCACACCTTTTCACTTATTTTATGAGATTTATCTAAGAAGACAGAAAAGTGGGAGTACACTGTTATGTATCCTAGATAAGTTCATATCCAGCTGCTCTCCTGTTTTTTGTCCTTGATGCAAGTTGCAATTTCTTTTATTTCAACCTCTAGCTTGATCATTGAAATACTTTTTGGAGAATATTTGACTGTCTACTTAAATGTCTCAGGAGCAAAAACTTCTGGTTGAAATAGATCAGCTTAAGGATGAGATAAATAAACGTGATTCTTACATTGAGAGTCGTAAAAATGATATTGCAAATTTAGAGTCACTCATCTCTCAATCACGTAAAGGGTTCAAAGACTATAAAGCAGAGAGAGATAGGCTACAAGATGATCGCAAGTATGATTCACCTTCAATTTTGGACTTCTTTTTTCTTTATAATATCTATGTATATATAGATATATAATGGAGTACATATTTTTATAGATCCTTATGGGGGAAGGAAAATGAACTATCTGCTGAAATTGATAAGCTGAAGACAGAAGTTGATAAGGCAGAGAAGAGTTTGGATCAAGCAACTCCCGGAGTGAGTGATTTCCTTCAGTTTTCTTTTTGGCTTATTATTTACAGAACATAGTGTTCAACAGTGAAACCTTGAATCATCATCGCAAAGATCACGGCGTAGCCCATGAATTGTAGAATAGTGGATGACTTAATTGTGCTTATGTAGTTAATTTCTTGTTTCTCATGTATATGTGCTTTATTAGGGCAGTATCCGCTACTTAAAGATCTTGATGATTGTTGAAGTGTAAAGTCCTACATTGGATAAACATGAAATGTATGAGTTACATATAATGGTGGAAGTGATACCATATTAATAAGGTTGACCTCTTAGTATGGGAAGGCCAAGCCATTATGTGTAACCCTTTACTGAAACTTCACATGGTATGAGAGAAAGTTTTGATCCTGCCTTGGCACAGAAATGACCCATTTATGTTGCCTGCCCTTGTCGTCTCTAACCTACTTGCAGATGAATATGCCTGCAAGGACCTGCATGGGTAAGAAAAATACCTACACATGCGGGGAGTGCCAATTTAAAAGACTTCTAAGTGTGCGCGTGTCGAGCCTATTGATAAAAGAAAAATACGTGGCTCGCTTTTGAGGGGGAGTGTTGAAGTGGGTAATAAAGTCCCACATCAGATAAATAGGATATGTATGAGTTAGGTACAGTGGTGGAAGTGTAACCCTATTAATAAGGTTTTGATCTTTTAGTATGGGAAGCCCAAGTCATTATATGTAGCCCATAATTGAAATTTATCAAAGGTTATATTTTTGTATCGGTACAATCATTTTTTTTTTTGAATATTGGATTTATCTTCTAACTGTTTTGACTTTCATTAGTCATTCAGCTGAAGCCTGTTTAATCTTCTGGTGTATTCTAATGGGCTGTATGGAACAAAGAAAATATTGCTTAAAGTTACTAGTAAATACTAATCTTTTTCTCCATCATGTAATGCTCTCAGGATGTGAGGAGGGGACTGAATTCTGTTAGGAAGATCATCAGGGAGTATGCAATTTCTGGAGTTCATGGTCCAATTATTGAATTGCTTGAATGTGACGACAAGTTTTTCACTGCGGTTGAAGTTACTGCTGGAAACAGGTGCGTGTTCTCTTCTATCTAGGTGTTCAGTTTTGAGCTGGACATTTTTGGAATAACAGGAAAGGCTAATTTTGTCTGAGTATTGAATGCCTTCTTTCTTTTGAACAGCTTATTTCATGTGGTGGTTGATAATGATGAAATATCAACCAAGATAATTAGACATCTTAATGCCTTGAAAGGTGGACGGGTTACATTTATACCACTAAACAGGGTGAAGGCTCCAACTATTACATATCCTCAGAGTTCTGATGTGATACCTCTTTTAAGGAAACTTAAGTTTTCTTCCATTTTTACTCCAGCATTTGGACAGGTTAGCTTATAACTTTTTCTCTGTTTCTTGTTGAATCATTACATTGTATTGAATCCTGCATGATTACTGATGTTATTATATAACTTAAAAACGATTTGTGAAATTAACATGTATAGTTTCTTTAAGCTCAAGTTTAGCAGTTTTTTTTATTTATATTTTTTATCAGCAATGGTACTTCATTTATTATTATTCTTAATAAGAGAATAACAAAATCAAGTAGATACATCAAGAGGAGCATAGAAAACTCCAATGATAGGATAGAGACTCTAAACAGCAAACCCAATACTATTAAGAATTGGAAACACCATAAAGACACCTAGGGAAACATGAATTCTCAAACCCCAAATTTTTTGAAAGCATCTAAGAGACACCTAGGAAAAGTCAATAAAATATGAGTAATAATGAAATAAAAACATCATTAATGAAGTCTTGCCGGAGTGCTTGAATAATACCGGAGTAGCGCCAACGGTAACTGGACTTTGAGACCACATCACCATTTATGAAATCCGGATGACAGGCTGAATCATAAATGGTTACTGGGAAGGAGGAACAACACAAGAGAGAAGAGCTTTGGCGTAGCATGAGGCACCGAACTTCAACAGAACGAGTGACTTGAGAAGAATACATTGTTAATGAAGAAAAGAGAACCAAAACACCGTAGCAAAAACAACGTCCACTGAATGGACTGTTGAGATCACGACTGGTAAAGGGCATTGAACGGACCTATGATGGCTGTGAGAGACGCATAAACGGAGAGGAGGGCAACCTGAGGTGAGACTGAGTCTCAACCAGAACCGACGTGGCTTCCAGCGAGAGGATAATTGAACAGCGGTGAAGCTCACAGAGTGTTTTGTGGGGGATGGTAGGTCTGGTGATGAAGAGGTTGTGCGAAGGTGAGGCTGAGCTTTGTGGCTTCCGGCAAGAGGAAGATTGAACAGCAGCTGTACCAAAATCTGATGATGAACAATGAAGAGGTTGTGTAGTGGCGATTCCGAATACAAAGGAGCACTTTGGAGATGGCTCTGGAGTCCGGAGAAAGTCGGAGGCTGCTCGGGGTGGAAGATGACTGAGTGTGGACTTATGGTTGCTGAAAATGAAAATGGTGTTTTGGCTTTAAAGATGCTTTGCTAGATTAATAAGAGATTCTGAGAATAAATGGAGAGAGGGAAAGGGAGAGAGGTTAGGAGGAGGAGGAGAAGAGGCTTGCCGCCGGAGAGGAACACAGATGACAGAGTTGAGCGATGCTAAGGGACTGGTTGAGTAGTTAGCTTTTATATTTTCTTTCTTAAGTTTCTTTTAAGTTTAGCAATTAGCATGCTGCTGTTCTTGTAGGATGTTATTCTCTTTCTTTTGTTGTGCATGTCATTCTCTGTGTATGAGGGTTCCTTGGCACACTATAGGTCACAGGTTCAAGCAAGGGAAACAATCTTTCTTAATGGAAGGTTAAAGCTCATACATAAATGACCCTTTCAGACCTCACTATAGTGGGAGTTTCGCTTCGCCGGGCCATCCTATATTCATGTCACACCAATCTGACTTCATATTATTTCTTGTTGCATACACATTTAATTATATTCTTACATCACTCGGGGTGTAAGCTGCTAGCATTATCATTCTGGACCCTTACCTTTTCTAATTATTTTTCTATTCCCCTATTGGTGTAGGTATTTGCTAGAACAGTAATTTGCCGCGATTTAGATGTGGCTACAAGGGTTGCTCGAACGGATGGACTGGACTGTATAACTTTGGAAGGTTGACCAAAATTCTCATTTGTATGATAATCTTTTTTGATTCTTCAATGACAATAATTTGGATTTGAACCCTAAACAGGTGATCAAGTAAGCAAGAAGGGTGGTATGACTGGGGGTTTTTATGATCATAGGCGGTCCAGGTTGAAGTTCATGAATATTATTCGGGAAAACACAAAATCTATCGAGAAGAAGGAAACTGAGCTTGAACAGATTAGAGATGAGCTTCAAAATATCCTTTTATCTGTCTAGTCATTCCAGATATTCACTTCTGCATCTATCATGTCCTGGGTGCTTAGCTTCAGTCTCTGAATTTGCACCTTATGATTTACTATAATACCTTAATCTATAAAGTATATGAGGATAGATAATTTTGTGTCTACACATTATACTAGTTTTCACTTAATTTGTCTCACATATAGACCAGAAAATTACAGAGCTGGTTTCTGAGCAGCAAAAAATTGATGCCAAGGAGGCACATGACAGGTCAGAACTTGAACAGCATAAGCAGGACATTTTTAGTGCAGAGAAGCAGAAGAGGTCCCTTTTAAAAGCTCTTGAAAAGAAGGTATAGTAAAAAATTCTGGTTATTTTATTTTTATGTGCTTAGCTGTGGTGAATGGGGATCATTATTTCGTATAAGTTTATTATTTTCCCTGGGCTTCCCATTCATTTTCTCTATGTTTTCAGGAAAAGTCATTTGCAGACATTCGGTCCCAAATTGATCAACTGAAAGCCAGTATGACTATGAAACAGGCTGAAATGGGCACAGAGCTCATTGATCACTTAACTCCCGAGGAAAAGGATCTTCTATCTCGTTTGAATCCTGAAATTACAGATCTTAAAGAGAAGCTTATTACCTGTAGGACAGATCGCATAGAGGTTAGCCTATAATGAAACTTAAAATGCAATTTTTGATGGCAATTACTTGTTTCTTGGTGTCCTCACATACTTGCGTTTTCAAATCATAGACTGAAACAAGAAAAGCTGAGCTTGAGACTAATCTAACAACTAACCTGAGGCGGCGGAAGCATGAATTGGAAGCCATAATTTCATCTGCAGAGACTGACATGTCACATGGTGAAGTTGAAATAAAGAAGCAGGAACTCGAAGATGCTGACTCATTGGTTAAAGATGCAACTCAACAACTCAAAAGTAGGAGCTTTACATTGCTTCTGTCAATTTTTAAATTTCAAGGGGTCTTTAATTGTGCTTTCTGATATTTTCACAGGACTTTCTGATGCTATCGATGAACATACAAAGCAACTCAGGAAAATCAAGGAGGAAAAGAATAAATTAAAGGTGCCCATATTTCATGGGTTGAGTATTTGTCAAAACTGATAGTTGTTGCTGCTAATATGATTCTTTTGAATGCAGACGTTGGAAGACAATTATGAGAGGACACTTCAGGATGAAGCAAAAGAATTAGAACAACTTTTGAGTAAAAGAAATACTCTTCTTGCTAAACAAGAAGAGTATTCAAAGAAGATCAGGGACTTGGGTCCACTATCATCAGATGCTTTTGACACGTATTGCTTCTGTTTAAACTCCACACTTCTTTCTTTGGCTGCCTAATTATTATGCACTCCAACTTGGATGCAAAATTGCCAGTGTAGGGATTGCAAATGGTGCAACTCGAGTATTGTCCTGTGTTTGGGTAGGAAGGATGGGAAGTTGGAAAATAGAAGATTTAAAATCACTGTAAACTTCAAATTCTTAAAGGCAAAACTTCCATATTGCCAACTTTTTATCCTCGCCCCTTATACACAGTAAGTTTACTTCACATGGAAGAAACCAATACTAGTTATACATTTAGGCAGATCCGTATTTGATCAAAACTTTCTAATAATTACTATTAAGTTTCAATCCCATATGATGACCAAATACACAATCAGAAAATTATTGAAGTGTAAGGCATGTCCACAAGCAAGGGGCTACAATTCAACTGCTAAACTACTACAATAGATAGGGTCAGAGGGGTATATGCAAAGATTCTTGTTTAGGTTGGCCATTATTTAATAATGCAATTGTTAATTCAGTTGTAATCTTGCCGTCAAGATGCTACTGGTTATGCATTTAATTCCAATAATTTTATTTGTGATATCTTTTATTCAAAAATATAGGTATAAGCGGAGGAACATCAAAGAACTGCATAAAATGCTTCATAGGTGCAACGAGCAGCTGCAAAAGTTTAGCCACGTAAACAAAAAGGCACTTGACCAGTATGTAAATTTTACAGAGCAACGAGAAGAATTGCAGAAAAGGCAAGCGGAGTTGAATGCGGGTGATGAGGTACATATTACTGAAATATGTCATTAATATTTGTTTGTTGAACCTATTGTCTACAATTTCAGTGGCCTACTATGTTGACTCTGGTGTTTTGTTTTTTGTTTTTTGTTTTTTTATAAAAAAACTTGTGCAGAAAATTAAGGAACTTATAGAAGTTTTAGATCAACGCAAGGATGAATCAATTGAACGTACTTTCAAGGGTGTAGCTAGGCACTTTCGAGAAGTTTTCTCTGAACTTGTGCAAGGTGGCCATGGGCATTTGGTTATGATGAAGAAAAAGGTTTGTTCCATTCTTTTTTATTTTTACCTTTTAAATGTTTAATATTCGAAGTATATATGATTTCTTTATTATTTATTAATTTCCACTTTTGATGAACGAGGTAGAGCTTGATCACAGCCTTGATTTGCTGAAATATCATTGTGATAATTATTTTTATAAGAAAATTGTGGGTGGTCCTAGGTAAGAACATTAGTTTCTCAATCTTTGTTGTGATTTGGTTCCTATGAAGCTTTTGTTTGTGTTGCTATTGGTCCAAGCTTCCAAGATATTTGGTGAAGAAGTGGCGAATGGTTATTCTTGTACTATATGACAATTATGTGGCATAATTTAAGGAATGATATAGGTGATGGATTCTACCATATCTCAACATCCTATCTCAAATTCCAGGAGGCACAAAACTTGAGTTGCAAAAACTTAACAGATATTATGAATTATCATAGTAGAGAAATTGGAACAGAGCAAAATCGTGCGTTAAAATAGATCCTGTGGAAAATGCAGATTGGATAAGTCAGAACCATTAGTATGGTACATCCAGTGACCAACGTATAGAGGTGTGTTTGTCAAAATTTGGTGATGTTGAACCTGATCCTGATGTCCAGAGCTCCACGACCATTGTACTGGCCTGATTCTGATGATGACTCTAGGAAACAAATGGTCTTAACATGAACAGGCCCCAAATAGTGGTTACTGGTTACAATTAGGGGAATAATTTGTATCTTTCATTGAAGAGAATACACACATATATACAATAGATTATCTAAACTAAGAAGGGAATCATAAGCAATCCCTTAAAGCACTGTGTCATTGTCTAATTGATACATTCCTATTATACAACATTCCTATTCCGTAACACTCTTCAAGCTAGAGCATAGAACTTGATCATGCCCAGCTTTTTGCAAAGATAGTCAACAAGAGTCCCATTTAGAGCCTTTGTAAAAAGTACTAGTTTTTTGTTCACATATCCAGTAAAGATTAAATTATGTTGGTCTTTTCATGAGCTAAAGGACAATCAATCATATGCTCAGTTCATTCATGAAACACATGATTTGAAACAATACAAAGAGCAGCTTGGCTTGATAAGCTTGTGCAGTATTTGCCTTGAATGGAAAGTTCGAAGTCAAAGAATAAACATGTTTATTTGACAGAGGTTGGTTTCTCCATCACTTCTACACAGGTGCTGTTGAAGTCATGGAACATGACCTTGAGAAGGGGCATCTAGGACTTGATAGATAAGAAGCAAAACTATGTTCATGAACACACATGAATGAACACATTTTATGACTAGATAGCAAAATCCGACCGGGGACCTAAAACCATATGAACCCGAAACCCTTTCGGGTCGGATTCAGAGTAGGCTTTATCAATCCGAACCCTGAACAAACCCAACCAGAAATTGCCACTTCTAGTTATACGCTGATCTAATTATGTATTCTGCTGTTTATTTTATGTCATTTTGTACTTTATTTCATGAAAAGAACAAGATGGAAATGACATATAAATTTGCTTCTTAAATTTGCTAAATCTTCTTCATTTGTCAGATTACTTAATGTGGATTTGGTTTGACTAACAGGATGGTGATCAAGGTGACGATGATCGCGACGAGGATGGACCTCGTGAAGCAGAAGTGGAGGGTAGGGTTGAGAAATACATCGGTGTGAAAGTAAAGGTTTGTATAATCCTACAAAATCATATTCTCTCATTAATTGCAAGCTCATACCAACTTATTACTGGGTTAAACTCATCATTGAATTCTCCAACTATACATATTTATATTTGATCCTCCAAATATTCTATCTCAACATTATGTTTTATCCCAAATTTAGCACACACTACAACCTATATGAGACTACATAAAACTTAAATTGTCGGTTAAATTTTAGAAAATAATAGATTTAGTACAATAAATGTTGAGATTGTATATTATAAGGATCAATGGTTATTTTAAAAATAGTTATAAGGATCAAGCATAATACATGGGTATAATTGGGAGATTGTTTATTTCATTAATCCTTTATTATTTGATAAAAAGAATGTGTAAAAAGAAAGTGTCTATCAAACCTGATATTTGAAAATTGTATATTTTGTTATTTGTCACATTTTCTCTATGTTTCAGTTTTTACCTTCTGCTTTTCAAATAATATTTTAGATTCTTCCGAGTAAACAAATACTACCTCCGTTTCAAAGTAAGTGTCGTTTTAAAGTCCAATTTTTGTTTCAAAATAAGTGTCGTTTTTGACTTTTAGCAAACATATACACACAAGTTTGCCATAATACCCTTTAGTCATGATTTTATTTT
>JAYMTJ010000231.1:0-13252 GCA_036897525.1 Pelargonium x hortorum | reverse complement strand
ATATACACTTGACCATACATGCATATGTCTATCCTAAAGCCCAACCAACGCTACAAAACATACATACAGAACCATAACACATTGGGTGATGAATACACATGCACTGAGTTTACTCGTACATATTGCTTTAAAGGAACATGCAACCGCAGAGGGACATGACATGATAAACCAATACTTACAACACCTCGTCCCTTGTTCAAATTATTAACATGCAGGCTATTTTATAGACAACCACATGAATACGATTACGTTGAACTCGAAAGTAAAACCAATACTAAACCCAGGAACGACCCTACAAAGAGTAAGAAGAGAGAGAGTGTACCTGCATACTTTCCAACAAAGGCAGACATGTCTAAAGCGGAAGTGGATCGAGATAAAAGATACAAGACAGAAAATAAAATACATAAAGCTCTCACAACCCTATCTATATAGGTCAGTTTAAGAATGTACCAATAGAATAATGCAGCAACACGTGTCACAAGAGTAGCCCATCGAAGGTTATCAGTCTCGGATAGAAGAATGAGTGATCACACTCCTGCCCAAGTGGCACTCTAAATGTGTGGAATATGCCTCCAACACCTCATCCTTTTTGTTCCTTATATCCAAAACCCTGCTTTTTGGACACTCACTCACATTGTACTAACCAGTCATTTCATTTGTAACTCTAATCCCTTCACAACTACATACATATTCCACCAAGGAAAGAGCTATAGATCAATTTCCCAGTTATAGTCCATATTATAAACACACAGGGACTTCACTAAAATAGAATGAATTCCTTTCCACCACCATCAGATATGTCTCCAAATTAAATAAGAGATGATTATTATAGGTTTCATTAAGTCAAAATTGTTTAAAATAGTGCAAATGCAGAGCCAAAGTAAAAAAAAATACTAGAAGAGCAAAAGCGAGTTCTGCTCTCCCTGCAAGGCCGTTTCAAACATCCTCCCTCCCTGATCAACTTATTTTGTACAGCCCGCCACTTGCTGCTCATCATCGTCCGTACCAAAATACCGGTCACCAAACTCACCCATGCCGGGTATGACTCGGAAATCTTTATTCAGACCAATATCAATCTCAGATGTAACTATCTTTAACCTTGGAAAGCTTTTGCACACCACGTGCACTCCCTGAGGTGCCTGATAGATTAACACATTAATTACAGAATCATTAGGATGAAAACAATGAGAATGAGTGAAGCATAAAAGAAACGTTACATATATCAACCGCAAGCACAGTGGACTGCAAGAACTTACAGAAATGAGATTGAGAAATATGATGTTGGACTCTGGGACTCCTTTCCGAATAAGCAAGGAAATAGCTTCAACAGCCGAATTCCCTAAACAAATTAGTAAAACCACAGTAAGTTCATCCACAGACCACTTTGCTGTGCACTTTATACTCGTAAGAAAACAACAAAAGCTGCAGTCGGCTGAGGTGTGTTTGGGCATGCAAACCTGTGCCTAAGATAGGATCCAAAAGTAAAACATGCCTATCCGAGATGTCTGTTGGCAATTTTTCATATATTAGCTGTCAAGTCAATATAGAAACATGAAGTCAGTCAAAATGAAAGAAAATCATGAATTTGTGCATGAGAGAGAGAGAGCTCTAATTACCTGCTGACCATTGTCCCCTTCCCTATGAATGAGAATCTTTCCAATTTTGATGCCTTTACAACATGCCCGCAAAGCATTCTCCATACTCTCGCCACTGCCATCAATAACAAATTGTTATATATCCAGCGATGAATGGAACTCCAATCCCCAAAGAAATAAATCAAGAAAACTGAAGTTTTTAGGACAAATATTTTCTTTCATGCAAAACAATAGATGCGATGAATATTTGATATACAGGAGTTGGGATTTTAAACAATCTCTGGAGTTGCATAAGCACCCCATCATTCACTAGGCTATCTATTTACTGGAAATTTCAAACTGAACTCAACCTACAACAAATAAATTTATTCAGGACAACACTCACTATGGTAGCCTTTGCCTTTTCTTTTGTTCAGTAATGGAAATCAACAATGGGAACGAGAATGAGATTCTCATCTAATCCATGTTTGGATTAACATTTTTTTTATCATGAAATTGGCTTTGAATGGGAATCTCAATCCCATTCCGATTCTAAATTTTTAATCCAAATGGTACCAGCTACCCCTTAATCTGATGCAACAGCATTCTGTCTCGAACCTCTTTTATGGAATCAAGAAATTCCTAATAAAACAACCTCCCAAACATCTCCATTGAAATGTTATTAATCAATAGCAACCTGAATGTCCACCCACCGTCTAAAAAAGAAACAGATACAGATCAGGGTTGGGTTTCCCATATGACTCCATAACTAGTTAATAAGGTTTAACTAATTTATCACTCTCGTGTAGTTACTTCAAAGACAACTATCTTACTTTCGAAGTGAACAAGTCAAAATTATCAAGCATAAGACCAAAATGTGATTTGTGTTTTGGGACTAGACTGGTACCTCCTGATGACCGAGACACCACATAACCTCTTACAGAAATCCACACCAGTGTATACAGAACCTGAATTCACATCAAAGAAAAGAATTGTAGAAGAAATAAATCAACATTAAGAGTTTATACAACCATCAATGATAATAGAAACAAAAAGCAAAATAAAATTAGAATAGGCGCCTTGCATTTGGAGGGATGTACGTAAGGGAAAATATACTGATTCCTGAATGCAGAACAACGATAGTAACATCTAACAATAAAATCAATGGACATATAGAAAACTCCCAACATTTTTACCACTTGCCATAAAGTCCACAAGTGTTACATGAGAGATGTTGAGCATATTAGGCATGCAAATTCAATGCCCTAAAGCAACCAACATTCACTTATAATCACGGGTGTGATTGACTTGAAATGACAGATTTTTACATCAGGCTGCCAGTGAGATCTGATATTATCTTTTGAAGTAAGTAAAAAAATGGCACTATTGAACCAGCTCTTTCTGGCAAACATAACTAACCTATCAAGACAAAAGGTGCCAATCAGACTGCCAAGATGTACAAAATCTATTTTCAAAGGCCAAGTATACAGGAAGTAGAAAATGGTATTACACGGTACAAAGCAATAAATGCACAACATGATATACAAGATTGAGACTAATAGATTTCAAGTGCTTGGAAGCAAATCATGTACATGAAAAAAAATTCTACCAGGTCCAAAACAAAAACCAAATTGCTGTGAGCTTATAAAATAGGTAACGAAAGCTATCAGAACAGAACGTAAACACCAGCTTACCAGTTGGAGTGATCACCTGCTTTTCAGTAAATGGTAGATGTCCCAAACCATGCTCAACAACCTGATCAAATAAAAGAATTTGTTGCATTCCACCAGTAAATGAAGAAACCATAAATACATGTCCAACATCTCAATAGAATGTTTACTCACCAAACGAATCAATCGATCAGCATAGAAAACGAAGTCATGTTTTGTTGTTTGAGCATCACGTATGAGGGTATGCATACCCCGAATCTGGATTATATAGGAAACCAATGTTCAAAACTAAATGGCACATCAAAATGATTTATCTATATTAAGCATAATTATTTAAATAAAAGTTGAAGTTACGTAGAAAATATCACTTAGAAATTAAATCGGGAGTGATACCTGGAATGTTGACTGTATCACATATAAGTTGGGATATATTTTACAAAGATCATGCTGACCAAGTTTTGTTCGTATATGTTGCACAATCAAATCAATAGCAACATGGTTATCTCCTCCGCGAGGAATTATAATATCTGCGTACTTCTTTGTTGGAAGTATAAAGTCATCAAAAGCAGGCTTCACAAACTTTGAGTACTGCATCAAGAAAAAATGAATATCAAGATGGATTGGTAGAAAGGCCAAACGGCGGTAACTATTACCCAAGCCTTAGATAATGGGTTACCAAAATAGAGAAGAATACTGAATTGCCAAGTGGAAAAGAAAGCTTGACAAAAATAAAATTGAACTTCTTTTTACTTGACACCAGTGTTATTACCAAGGCATTAGTAGAGACATGAAGGGTGAATAGCAGAATTTTTATGCAAAAGGAAATTAATCTTTAACCCATCAGCTATCTTAAATAACCCAGCTACTAGATTTATATATATATATAGTTATTTCCAAATTATAACAGCTACAGGCTTGCTGCTTTGAACTCTTAACAGTTCAATAAGCTTAAAACAAGATAAGCTACAGATTTTGCAGGATTGAAAAATTGGCAGTAAGAAGTAGCTGACCTGATCAAGTACTGCACCTATATCTCTACCCTTTTCAACGGTATCACGCCTTATTCTCCTAGCCAGACGTACATCAGCATCTGCACTGAAAATTGTACAATGTGAAGTAACAGCCCAACTTAGTAACATAATGACATGCCAGCTTGGCTTTAACAGCTGGCAGGAAAAATATATCAAGTAAATGAGTTAGTGAAATCATGCAATAACATGTCAGCCTGTTAGTGGTTAGCCATCTGCCATCTTCACCTCTAATCAAATTTCATATTTAATGCATTTATTCTTCTACTGTCCTAAACTAATCATCATTCTTAGACCATTGGAAACTAAGAGAAATAAAAATTTGGTACCACCCTGTTTTCTAATTTGTATCTAACTATGATAATGGAACTTTAGATCAGAAGTTAAGCTTCCTAGTAATTCCAATAATTCTAGTGTGATTGACTGAATGAAAGTACCAATTATTTGTCTGGCACATAAACAATTTCACTACTAGATTGCCAGGGTAAACCTTAAAAAGGCATGGCTCCCAACGGAATTTTAGTACTCACAAAAGCACCTCGGCACTTTGTCGGAATATGCTAACTATGACCACTAATATAGGTCACACAAAGTTGGGGAGATGATAAGGTTGACAGGGATTAACAAAGAAGTACAGGATAATTTTGGAAAGCTGGTGTTTGAGCGAATTCAGTACTACATGATGGGTAGTTTGGTAATGAGAAGGATATTACATATCTGCAATACAATTGAGACTTTACAAGTTTACATGAGAGGTGCACGGCTTGATCAAATGACCAGTGTCACCTATATAAACATAACTTAAACACCATGAAGGCTTCTAGATCTATCATCACATAACATTTAACTAATATCTAGTCTACTTCCTAGACTTTTCTAAACCCATACTCGGCTAGTGCATTATATATTTCTAGCTTATAACAAAGTAAAAGTATACTTGTGCACTAATTTAATACCGCCAATTCACTTATATTTGTGTGCGCGTGTTTTCAGGATGTGGCATTAGAAACACAAATATAGCATCTAGACTAGTTGGGAATTATACAATAAAATTATAAAAATAGAAAGAAAAAAAGAAAAAAAAAAGCAATAAAAACTGAGAGAACATAAAGAACCTGTATCAACAAATATCTTCATGTTCATCAACTCCCGGACACGAGGATCATGAAAAACAAGTATGCCTTCCAAAATTATAACATCTGAGGGATTAACCTACATAAGATATGCATAACAAGGATTTGCAATTATCAGGAAAGTATTATCAATCACAGGAAAAAGAGCAATTATAATATCAGAAGTAGAAAATATGTATCTATGATCTTGTTGACACTTGTCATCATGACACATCTAATCAGCATCAGTTAGGATATTTGAGAAAGAGTTAGCAATCATGGGTAAAAGAGCAGTTATAACATCAGAAGTAGAAAACATGTATCTATGATCCTGTTGATACTTGTCAGCATGACAAATCTAATCAGCATCAGTTAGGATACTTAAGAAAGAGTTAGAAATCATAGCAAAAGAACAATTGCCTAGTGCCTACTTGTTACAAAACAAAATTAAAGTGATAAAATCAATATCTCCCACAATTTACAGAAACATAATTCTTTTTGTACATAACAGTTTAAATAGTAGAATTGAACTCATAAAGCTATCAATAAAAAAACTGTCTAGGTGATTCGACTTTATGCACCTATCGCTCTTCACATACATCCATAGTGGAGCATACAAATATTATCATATTACCAAAAAAATAAAAAATACATAGTAGATTATGTATTTGAATTTTTTAAATAAAGCTACGTTATATAAATTAATTTGCGGGAAATTCCACAAAAGAAAAAACTAAAATTGGATTTAGTTGCTTAATAGCTCAAAAATATTTAAAACATGCATTCACAGAAAATAATTACAAGTACATGCAGTATGACATATATTTAGGGGTCATTCTTTTATTTTATTTTTTTGGTAAAAAGGAATTGAAATACTAGGAATTCAACTGTCAAGAATTGAAATATTAAAAAATCTAAGTAATTCAAATTCCATAGGGGTATGGAAGTTATTTGAATTACTCAGATTTTTTAATAATTCAACTCATTTGAGGAAAGAGAATTATTTTTTAATGCCAAATATATCCTCAAAAAATTAAACGGTTGCATGAAGTAGAAATTAAAAATACTCAATATGTACTAATTGCCAAGGAATTCAGTTGAAAATAGCTAAACAAACGGCCCCTTAGAGTTTGTGTGTATACAATATAGAATCTGTACCCGTCTTGCTGGAACAACATCGTTTTTGTAACTCTTGAAGTCATAATTTGGAATATCTACTGCTTGCCCACATCTCAACTTCTCCATAGAACTTAAGAGTTTCTCAGTGTCAAATGCATCTGATAATTAGAGCAATACAGTGTCAAAAAGAAATATTGCACAAGCCATTGAACAGAACTAACCAGTATAAAAAACTGTAGTGTCGTTATATTTACTACTTGGTGGTCTGATAAAGTTTGACCATGTTTTCCTTACTTATTATTTAGTATAATTAAATAGAAAGGCAGTGTCCAAGGAAGTGATAGAAAAAGAAAATTTGCTAATACATGATTTAATAATTTAAAGCATTCATAAATAATACTGAAGTCAAAGACAATGTCGCAAATTGAAATACAATTTTATTAAGATGTTTCTACATCTATGCAATATAAAGCTAGAAAAAGGGGTGAGTGGATAAATCCAAAGTTAGTTTAAATATATGTCTCTACTCTCTCCCACTTTTTTATTTGCAAGTGTTGGACTTGTCCCAATGCAAAAGTTTAAGTTGAGCGTCCAACTAGTATATTAAGTGGCCTCAAACTCCACATACTTTCAATGTAGGATGCTTAATAGTTCAGCACTCCCTCCCACATGTAAGCCTACTTCGCATGTGAACCAAGAATTACACAGGGAAGAAATGTAAACTTGCTCCAACCCAAATGCTTATACTGGTAGGTGGAAGGCCAAATTTGGACAGCAAATACTTCATACTTCAACAGCAACTAACTTCTCTCTCCCACTCATTTCATTACTCCCTCATTTTCTTCCTCCCTCCCATTTCTTTTTTACTTTAAGATATCCAAGATCAACAGTACATTCTACAAAAGAATGATAACCTAACAATTCTACAATCAGAGAAACATAGTACTAATACTAGCACTGAGTGGTAGGCAAGTGATAAGTCATCTAAGCCTTAACAACTTCTCAAGACAAGCAAAATCCAGCAGATTGAGAAGGAAAAAAATAGATAGTATGGAATTTAAATGGTCAAGAAGAAAACATGTAAATAAAGAAATTTAGTTCTGTAAACAAACATGGTGCGAGAAGATTCTTCACAATTTATAATTTCTTGATTTTACTTGTATGAAAGTTAGGGCAATGTCCTCACCAGGATGGTCAAAATTGTACTCATGAACTAGAGAAAGTTCCTCTTCCGAAAGTTTGTGATAAAATGAATCCTGCAAGATCACTAATATTAATTAGTTATTTACAGGGGAAGGTAGTTCATTTTGTTTATAAAAAGAACTTTTTAGAGATGTAAATTCATGTTACAATAACCTAACAAAATAGAATCATGCAAAACTATTGTGTTAAGTTTCTTTACCCGCTAAGCACACACTCAAGAGTCAAGACAAGACTAGAATACGCCAACAACAAAGTACAGTAAAGTAGGAAACCAACGAGCTATAGAACAATGTCAGTTTGTTTATAGGCAAGTGCTACTGCAGTACTGGCTCTTTCGATTTTGAATATAACTAAAGATAATAATAATTGATTAATTGATTTCGGCAAAACTATATCGATACAAAAAATATAATAAATAGAAACATAAGTACTTTATATATATATAATTTTATAAATATTCCAAGCAAGAAGCAACCAATAAAAGCACCTAAAAAGAAAATGATAGCAGGTTTGTCAACAAAAGAATGATTTGTTGACACAATAGATTAACTATCAAACTTTTTCTTATCATCACTAATTCATACAAGTATTTTAAAAAAAAAAGATCATTCATGTAAATACCAAAGAAAATCCAAGGATAAAAATAATAGAAAGAGCTTCATGAAATAACTACAGAAATTCAACCACTTCATGATTGAATCTTCTATTTGTCCTAGGATAAATTGTATATAAACATTAGTAAATATAAGTTACAATGAAAATTTTCCCATAGTAGACTAGACACTTCATAATCAGGAACTGGAAAAAGAACAACCTGATTAACAAGTACAACACGCTGATCATGGAGCTGCTGAATAATCATATCACATACTGTAGTCTTACCAGAAGCCGCACCTCCAGCAACCCCTGGCCCACAGAATAAAAAATAAATAAATAAAAATATAGACTAGTAATATTCTGAACCATTATCCACAACGTACAAAGAAGAAGCTAGCATAATGAATAGATGAAAGCAAAGGACCAACTACGAGCATAGACCAATATTTGAATTAAGATGAAGGCAGTATTAGAGAAGTAACAAAAGATATAATTTCAAAAAGATATGCCATCATGCAACATAAAGATGTGTTATTTCCCATTTAGTTGCATAAGCTAAGCAGCCTAAGCTGTAGATCATGTTTGCTCATTCAGAAAGATAAAAAAATTATTATAACATAAAACAGGGGGCATAGTGCTCGCCATAAGCTTCATACTCCTCGCAGCAAATCACCAGGCCTATTAAGATATGAAATGGTTCCACCACATAGAGAATCTTCCAGTTTAACAAACTGGAAATCCTAGGTTCTATAGCACATACTTAATTTGGGCGAGATAACTGGAGATACTACTTGGCAATATCATAGACAGTCAATTGCCTGGAGAAAACTAGATACTTAGATTAAGCAATGCAGCCTACAAGAAATTGGATTTTCATGTTCAACAATAGGATCCAGGTAGGGTTTTTTTAACACAGCTATTTATGACCTTTTGAGCATTTTTGGTTAATAATTAGGTTATGATGATATTAGATTATTTCTTGATTTCAACAAAGACGCATTACTGTGTCCTCATTGTACAACTTTATGTTATGTTGTTTCCAGGACTAGCACCCTTTGTTTTCAATTTTCCACTGCACACCATACCCTGACTGGCATGTGGCTACTCAGCACAGATTAATCCCCCAGTCACATGAATATTCTCTAGAGCGGTCACCAGAATATCCAATACTAACCATATCAGACCTTATATAATTTTCTCATCTGCCAGCTCAAGATTTGATATAGTCCCAGCACTCACTTACGGACATGACTACACTAAACAAGCTCACTTGACCCGATAATAGCACACTACTAGCTACTATTTACATTCTTCCAGCTCAAGACAGATCATATTGTGACTATAATTACTCATGTTTATAGCAAATATCCATTTACCAACAGAAAGTCGTTGCCTTGCCTTACAACTTCTATAGTCAATTCTTTGTTCTCTCCTTTCTAACTACAAGTCTATAAATATTCAGAAAAGGACCAAGAATTCCGACCCACTGCCTTTTACTGCAGACCACTTGGTTTTCAAGTACCATACGTAATTAAAAAAAACTGATCAAATTCAATTTGAACAAACTAAACTGATTACAGGTTGAATAAGTGTGTGTGTATATATATATATATATATTACTTTTTTCAATAATTTAATATCTTAATATTCCTTTCTTAACATATATAATTGACCTATTAAACTTTTCATTAAATTTTGAAGAAAATATTATCAGTTTTCCTAAAAAAAAATGGATTTATTTTAAATAGATAGCAATATTCTAACTTAATGTACTAAAATCTATAAGAGAAAAGGAAATTGCTAACTTGAAAAGATAGACCAAATGAAGAATGAAATATTGAGTGAAAACTGTAAAGAGAATCTAATCTGTCTCTTCTTTCTCTAGCTAATGTACTTTCATTAGCACCCTTCATATTATTTCCAACATCCTATATCTTCCTATTATTTATTTGTTTCTATTTTCCTTTTGCTTTGACTTTCTGCGTCTACTTTCTTTGCATATGTTCTCTATTTTATTTCGCTTACTACAATCTCTCTTTTTCTCACTATATGTCTATCTACTTTCACTAAGTTACAAGGTATGAAGCACCGATTCACTGTTTTTGTAACAAATGTGTCAGATTCTTACGTCAGACAGACACTTGAATCCTAGTTTATCATCAAAAATTATATGTATGAAATTAGCTTGATCCTCTAGTTTAAACTTGAGTGGATAACGGTTTGTAATGTTTAATGACTTAGCATGTTGAAAATGAAGTTAGCTGCAATTACCTTTGTGTCTAGTCAATAACAGAGACAATTTAGATTTTAATTTGACATGTTTCAAGTTAAATTTAATCTTACTGAAATTTTAAATTACAAGGTCATATGGTTTATAGTTTTATACCATCTAAGAATATATTTCTTAATTAAAAAACGAATCAGGGTATTTGTACCGTGTCCCATGCACATGTTTGAGTTAGGACTCAATAGTGACAAAGAGAAGAAACAAATCGTTTATATAATTTATAAACCATACTTGACTATTTAAAATTATGTTCAATAAAAAGTCTAGTATTTTTTGAGTGGAGGTGGACAACAGCTCACATTATAAATGTGGTTGTGACCCTAATCTCATCACTGTTGTATAAAACTGTACCCCTACATATCTGCTGAAGTCACTCGTAGAAGCACTGAAGCACTAGTAAATTAGTAATAACTACCAATTAAATAATTATTATGGTAGTACGAGGTGTGTAACAGTTAAGTAGCTCTAAAAGGCATGACATCAAATGGAGAACTGTGAAATACAACATCAGAATCCATTCTCCAAAACAATGTAAGACAATGCCCCCATCCAATTATTATGGCTAGGTACATGCACTCATTACACCTATCCTTCCAAGCAAGTTGAGCTTATATAAGAGAATGCAATCAAACATTATTGTTTTGCATTTTAAGCTGATGTCGTTAAATGTCCAAACTCCATCAAATTTTAGTAATAAAAGCAATGATAAAAAATTGTTTGAGCTTGATTTTAGTATTAGCCCAACACTCAACCATCTTATGGGTGGATAGTACATATTGACACAGAAAATGTCTACGGCCCATCTTCCATCCAGTTAAGACAGATAGAAGCAATCAGAATTTTGGTTGTGATTAAGCTCTTCAAACTTCATTACAAATTCAAAATCTGTCAGATCAGTACTTACCAATGACAAAAGGTTGTCTGTGCATATCAGTTGCTGATGTTGTTGGCTGCTCTATCTGTGCTCTTCTTGGTGACAAACCATTCATGTGAAACCCAGAAAAATGGACCCCTGAAGAGGCCTCTATCATATCCACTACTGATTTGGAACCCATATCAGAATACCTGCAAAAAGAACCATTAAGTTTTAAGCAAGTTGTGTCATTAAACGACAATCATCAATTGAAACCCTATTGCACGCTTATTTCCCTATTCTCTTAAGTAATTAAACTATTCGAAGACAGATGACATCCATCATATACTAAATGGGATGAAACAAGAGATCAAAACAAAAGTAACCTATATAATCCACAACCATTCACCCAACATTCCCCAGGCAATCTCTATCTCCCATAAATAATATCAATTATAACACTAGCTGAATCAAGTCATTAGCATTACACCAGCACCAACAATAGCTCAAAAATCTCAAATAGAGCCTGTGTTTCATCCATTCATATCATTCCCACTACCAAATGGAACACAACCATACCCCCAAATAGCCTCGCAACTATGCATACCTCAAATAGCTAACATTGAAGTTAAATTTTTCTTCCAAACAGAAAAATAACAAATCTAACAACCTTATCACCAACACTACACCACAGATCCAACAGATACAATCATGGCGAATACAAATCAATCAAGCACACGCGAATGTGCATATCCAGCGGAAGCAAACAACTCAGAAATCAAATAATGTAAATTGGATAAACGATTGGGCTCAAGTAGGCAAAATCAGAAATGGAAAGAAACACAGATCAAACCATAAGTGGATTGGTTGAATATACCTGATGAGTTGGAAGTAGGAATCTATGAATCTAGAGAGAGAAACGAGATACTTGTGTAGAGAGAGATTATTGTGTGAGGTTGCAGCCAGAGATAGTGATGCCGAAGACGGACCACCTTGGGGTGGGGCTTTTATAGGTGCAGCGCAGAGACGAGGCGATGAATCTGTGAAATGGCCAAATCGGGCTGGGCGTTTCCTCGAAATTACAATGGAGCCCCTCCGGAGGTGTGATCTCAATTCTCAATCTTTAACTACCAGTTATTTCTCTCTTATTGCTGTGAAAGACAAGGCGCGTGGGGGCTCGTGTTTAGATTAGATTTAAAAGAAGCTACGTGGCACCGATTCGAACGCGGGTCCCACCGGTAACTATGTCGAGGAAGGGACCGAGATTCGGCGTTGTCGGGTGCACTGTAGTTCAGTTGTTGACGGGTCATTTCGCTTGATCCGTGCCGTTTACGTTGTTGAATCATGCTCGTGAGTCAAGGTTGTTTCAATTTTTCTTCTTTTCTTCTGGATTTGGGTTTTGATTCACTTGTGGAAAAGAACTTCGAACCAAACCACCATTGTTTAGTAACAGTCTGGGTCTGAGAAATAAATGCCGAGGATAATTCTGGTAGAAATATTCGTGTTCAGTTGGGCAATGCAATCACTTGTTATAGTCGGCCTCCAATCGCATTCGAATTATTAAAGCTTGACGGGATTGTCCTCCAAATTTTTATATTGTTTCACTGTAAATTCATTTTTTTGATTCTCGGTGATAGTTGCTAAGATGAGGCCGCTCCATCTTTCTCATTTACATCTCCGTTGTGTTTGAAAACCACTATTAAAATATGAATTTGGATTTTGTTTAAATTCAAAATAAGTTTACATATTAATTAAAAGACAAGGGCTTGTATGTCCTCTACAGGGTTTTGAGGGTTTGAGATAAAGAGG
>JAYMTJ010000230.1:0-13316 GCA_036897525.1 Pelargonium x hortorum | reverse complement strand
CACCTTATTAGCTTTTATAACATCCATACAATATTGTAAAGAACCAACTCAACTAAAAGCTCAAGCTGATAGTTGAAGGCCCATTAATAGTTTTATACTCTAACAAATATAGTTATCAGAGAAGGGAGAGATGGGATACAATCAACAAACACACATTTCCAAAAAAAAAAAAATAAGGAATTAATTCAGGGGAAGCTGTAACATGGTTATTTCAGAACCAAACAGGGAGAAGGTTAAAAATGTATGTTCAAGCTAATCCCCAGGAGCTTCCAAAGGTATTTCCATGGTACAAAAGTAGGTGATTATGCTTTCACCTCTAAAGCAAAATGTTTGATTAACCAATATGTTGTATAAACATGTTTGATATTGTTTATCTATCTAAGAACCAAACCAACACACAAGATGTGGAAGATGACAATTTTGTGAAGCAAATAACAAGGTACATTTCTCAAGAAAATTGACAAGCGGAGCTTCTCAAACATGAATTAATTTTTTTATCAAGACAATAAGTAATAAAATGCAGAAAGATAGTTAATAATGTATATTCTTGGCCATATAACAAAGGCAAAGTATTGTTAAACCGAACTTAAAACTTAATAGTTGTGCTATAATGGTTTGAGTTTCCACTACTAAAAAGTCGTTATTAGAGTTTCACTTGCACCTTTATATATAACTCATTCATTTTAATTTTCTAATTGGGGACTTTAATCACCACTTCAACATTCCCCTAATGGGCGAGCCTCACATTTTTCTTTTATAACGGTGGGCTTGACATGTGCACAGTTGGGGACTTTTAAATCAGCCCTCCCCCTCACGTGTAAGTATTTTTCTTCCACATGTTGGTTGTTGCAGGCATGTCCATTGAAAAGCGGTCCAGAGACCACAAGGGGAGGCAACTTAAACAGGAACCTTGGGCCATGTCTAGGACAAAATCTGCTCTGATACCATGTTAAATTTTAATAATTGTGCTACATATAATGGAAAGGCTTCCACTACTACAGTGTCAACCTTTTTAGTAGGGTTTTACTTGCACCTATATATAACTCATTCGTTTTATAATTTTTCAATTTGGGACTTTAGTCACAACTTCAACACGAAGGAAAGAAACTGAGGTAAACATACATAGGTAAAGCAATAAGCACAAGACAGCTCAAGATGAATGGAAAAGATTACAAACTCCCCACCTGGGCTTCAAAAGTAAAACTTTCCACGCTACTTGAATCACTTTGAAGATACGTAGAAGAATTTGAGGTGTCTGATGACTTCTGCAAATAGTCTAGACTTCTCTTCTTATCACCAGATGAAGATGAATTATCCACAAACGATATGTCAACTCCATCTTCTATAGATACAGAGTAGCTGCTATCATTGCTCAAGTATGTATACTTCCTCAAAAGGGAACCATTCTGATGGATATACAAACAACCAGTACACTTGTTAAAACAGTCGACAATACAGCTAACTGAATGCAAGCTACGTCGTCATCATCATAGTTGTTGCTATTGAACGTCCATGCTAATGGAGGTCAAATTGATTATGAGGTGATGATTGAAGTGGTCTGTAATTCATCATACAGGAAATGCTTACTCGTCTGCTACACTAGATTGGTCTAACGGATTGAATGTGACTAGAAATAGGTCATACTCAAAAACAATCATTGGCCTTAACTTAAACCAAAATTCTAGATTGAACTAATGTTGTAGGTCACAAATGGGTACTATTTACCATTTCATAGCATTAATAAAAAGTTTTCCAGGCATAAGTTTCTTCACCTGAAAGGATACAAATATCCATAGATATTATAAAAAACAAATAAAACAACTCAATTACTAAGAACTAAGAAATATCAAGGTTAATAACCAGGTGAAAATTACAATTACCTGAATTTTCACATTAACAAACCGCAACCTCTTACCACGTCCAATAATTATAATTGGTAGTGGCCTCACTGAATGAAATTCCTTCAGCTCTGTTTCCTCAGTTAAACAGATCATCTTTCCACATCCATCGTATGTATACTCAATAATCCCTGGAGCATCAGCAACTAACTGTCTATTTGGAGATAAATACACCACATCTTCTCTCTGCTTGTAAACAGGCTCAGATAGAACTATGAATATGTTTCTACAAACGGGATCATTTGCAGGATTGGTATTTTCCTCCCTTCCAGTCATTGATTTCAAGGATGGAACAAAAAACTCACCCACAGCAAGAAGGAAATCCGGCACCACAAGAACTCGAGGCTGCTGAATTCGAACCAGAAATGACTTTGATGACAATCGCCATCTACAGTCCATCAAGAACATTGTTGAATAGGAAGCATCCACATCCCCAGTTCCAGAATTAGTCCTTTTGAAGCTATCCTCGTCTAAAAACAAAGAATACTTTCCTGTTGAAGCTTGTTTGGAAGCATCAGTGGTCAAACCAAGCATCAGGCGCATTTCTGGCTTAGTTTCTGGACGAACATCAAGGATGGAAAATTTTGGAATGGTTACATATAAATCTGCTTCCGATAATTTTGTCATTCGGTATGATACCCAAAGATTTTCAAGCTGCAAGAACAAGGCAACAAGCTAGGTGAGGAAAGAATCAATGTTAGTAATACTGCAGAACTTATACACAACTAGCTAATTTGTACTTACCCAAATGTATACATAGGACAAGGCACAAGGACATGTAAAAAAATTAAATCAACTAAGAGGAATGAAAGTAAAAGCATCTATCTAAGGTTGAAGTTGGTAAGCACTCACAGCAATATGTGCCAATTGTGACATCTCATTGTTGCCAGTACACAACTCTAACAAAGCATAGTTGACTTCAACTGCTAGTATAGTAACTGTGCGTGACAGTATTATTTGGCTATTCATATCGACTTTATATGTCAATAATTGTGTCGTCTCTTTCGACTTGGAGGGGCTACCACGAAAACTTGGTGGAAGCTTTGGCTCTTCAGATAAATTCATGCTTGAACAATCCACAATAACTCTATATTCTTTATCAGACATAATACAATGTAATAAACCAATCTGCACAAGTCATTCAAAATAATTAATAGAAAATTATAAGATCCACATAACAAGATGATAAAAACCAACTAAAATCTTAGCAGAAGGGGAAAGCTCTTGATTAAAAATCTCAATTTGAAAATTTGAAAAGCATAAGAGAACTCGGAAAAAAGGACACTCAGAGCTTGACAACAAGATAAGTAGTTACTCCAACAATACATTTCTATAATAATTTGAAAGTTGAAACTATAATAAGCAGTCAAAACTGATATTTAATATCCAAAGTGCAATTGTTGAGCCATTCTTAGAATAACCCATATCTGAAACAACATATAACCCCAAAACAAAAAAGTTCACATCTTTTACACTGTTACCACAATCCCAACAAAGAAATACAAATTGAAATCTCTGGAATCGAGTAGAGATTTGCCAAATGTTTCAACCTGCTAACTGAGTAATCTCACTCTTCATTGAGTGTTGTCACACAGAAACCCAAGATATGCCTGTTCTGGACATACTGATACAATTCATTTTTAAGTAATCTCTTTACAGAATACTTTCTTCGTCTGAAATTGTTTGCCTGCCTTAAACTTCTTTCTTCTTCAGAGGATACATGATATTCTACTACTAAATCTGTTCACACAAAAATGTAGCAACAGATTGCACGTCATCCAGTTTGAGCTTTAACATCATTGTAAACTCTGATTCTTTATGTATCCTTAGAATATGGATCATGTCTCATGATCATCAGTTGCAGCCCATTGCTCCAGCAAAATTGCAGTTCTATGTTTCCTCTACTTCCATAATATTTAGAGCTCCTATTCAAGACTGAAGTTTTGGAATTTGTGTGTTTATTCACAATAGGAATACCCCAATTTATAGTACACAAGAGAGCAAATTAGGATCAACTAAGGATACCTAAAGAATCAGAGTTTCTGTTGAAGTGGGTGAAATAAGTCCCACATTGAATAAATATAAAGTGAAAGGCTAACATGTAATGGTCCAAGTGAAACCCTACTAATAAGGTTGACCTTTTAGTATGGTAAGCCCAAGCCATTATATGTAGCCCGTTATCAAATTTAACATGTTAAGATTCAACTCTAAGTTTATTAGAATTAGTAAAGATGTTAGTGAAATTAGGAAATATTGTATTTAGGAAAGTTTAGTTTAATTTCCTAGTCTAGTGTATTTCCTATTTCTAGTTTTAATCTCTTATATAAAGGAGTCTCTCTTGTACTGGTTATAACAAGTTATTCACATCAATAAAATAAATTCAACAGTCTCCCATTCTAACATAGTTACCTATTTCTATACAACTAATTCTAACAAAGACATCACTTAATAATTCATGTGCACTAGCTTTTACATGATCAGACACCAGAGCACCTCAGGTGAAGACGTGAAGTACAGGATTCAACACTGTGAAAGTTCACACGAAATTAAGATAGCCAGATAGACAACCAAAACTTGAATTATTGAGCATTGTGTATAACTATTCCTCATCACAAAAACTATTGAGCAGAAACAATTTATGAAGTACTAAATACACTTCATTAGTTCATTCCACTTGGAGAAAATCAAAATACGGTTCAACTAATTAAAATAGGAAAAAGAACTCCACAGTTAATTTGAGAATTGAGAGAGTGAATTGAATATAGTGCAAAAAAATATGAATATTAAACAACACCTTTGCTTCAATAGAATATGTTGGCACTTTTTTGAAGATGTCCCTCAAACTGCGGCGTATGTAAACATCAAATCCATGGCTTTCCCTTATCACTGGTTTCCCCAGGCATCCATTGATTCCAACAGACATGTTCATTCCTATAAGCTACAGTTTTGAAACCAAAGAAATAGTTTAGTGCTGTGCTATACACTACAATGTTGCACCAATAAAGAATGATGTACCTGTAAATGAATAATATCAATGTGGATAGCTGAATGATCTTTCTCCGGGCATCCATGCCAACTAAATTCATTTGTCATACGCAGCTGACCCATATCAAATTGAATAGAACTGCAACAATAAAAAGGGAGGGAGTTATAAAAGTCAGATATTTTGATAATCTTCAAAGGACAAGAGTAGAATCACACCCAAAAAAAACAAAACTATCAGTAATTCTAAACTTTGGAACCTCAGAGAGTATAAATGGGGAGAAACATTGAGAAAATGCATTAGAAAGAGGAGAAAGGAGCATGAGAAAGCCATTAACTCTAAATTTTGATAGCTATACATATTGACCAAACCAGAATATTAGTATTAATCAATTAAAACTCCAAAGTGTGATCATAATTTTATCGGATGTAAAGTAATGGGTCCCACTGATGTAATTCCAATACAACTTAACGCCAAATCGCCAATATAATTGGAAAATTGTGTACGTAAACAATATATGAACTTAATGTTGAGATGTTTAGGATCCCATGATTTCTGAGACTTGTCGGTGTATGTATTATTTAGAATAGCTTATCTCTTTCCATAGATTAAGCTTTTGACTATTGCCTATTTCCTATCTAAATATTAATCAAGTCATGTAAGCCCTATATAAAGGGCTTCTCTTCTAATATCAAAATACAGCAATATTAGATATCATTTCCTATTTCTACAAGGTCTCATAGTCTTCTTGCAGGTCTCTCATAAATCTGCTGCCAAATATTGTTGCGTTTGGGCAGTCTTCACACTGAGAGAAATCCTAAATATTGTTGCGTTAACATATTTAGGAGTCGTATTCAAAATCCAACTAGAGTATGTGGTTAAAAGGCTACAATCAGACTTCAGTAAACTTCTCATTGGATTTTCCATAGTTACATTTTGACTTCTCCGGTTTGTATTTTCCAGACGACTTTTAGTCTCACAAACTCAAATATCTTTTTAAATACAACTCAAGTTTGAGAGAGGTGTTGTAATATTTATAATCCCTTGATGTATAGGACTCGTTGATTTGAAGACTAACTTAATTTTCTCCACAGATTAAACCTTATGCTAGACCTACTTTCTTTTGTAGAACTAATCAACTCTAATTATGTCCAATATAATGGGCTTCCCTAGTACAATCAAAGCACATCAATATTACATATCATTTCCTATTTCTACACTCCCAAAAGCCCAAAGCCAAGATAGACAAATTTAAGTAAAGCAAGTTGTGTATGGCATGCACTAGTTGCGCATATATACTAACTCTTTACTCATCGAGTCCTTTGGAACAATAATTATTGGTGTGTCAAAGGAGAGATCTAGCTTTAATGCTGTGCCTCCTTTAATCTCATGTATCTGAACCAACCACTCAGAGTCTCCAACATTGTCATTATCAACAACCTCAATTGCTTCTTCAGTACATGGTGTCGCAAGTTCTGTGAAGTACACAGTTATCTGCAGATCAATGAGCCCATAACTTTTGTCAAACTCAGAACAAATAAATCTTAAAAGTAAAAGATAATAACAGATACAATTTATCAATAACAAAATGCATCTGAAAGGTGCAATCAGGAGTTTCCATACATACCTCACTAACAAACCTATATAGGAAAACAATGCGAACAGCAGAAAGTTGACCACTCAAGCTATAATCATATCCTTCATAATCATCATCTTCAGCACTATAAGAAATAAATTTGAACTGGAAGAGAAAAGGGTAAAAAGGAATTATGCAAGTGAGAGAATGAAAGAATATAAGAGCAAACCAAAGAGAAATCCAGGACGCATTAGTCACTTATCAAGGATAAGATACCTTAATGAGTGATTCCACCCCAGGATTACGTATATCACAAAGCCATCCCCAACAGTGATCTGCACCAAGAGACATGTCGCAGACTCGGAGATTTCCTAACGTACCTTCAATTGACATGGAACTTGGGTAGACCTACAAAGGAGAGAAAAATAGAGGGGCCAATTAGCAAAATCATTATTGGAACTAATTCACAAAATAATAGTAGGGTTAAAGTCCACCCACATAAAAAGAAAAATACAGTTTCTCTAATGCTTTTTACGTTGACAGCAGTAATATGATTTGCAAACTCATAAAATCATGCCCACCAAAAATGAAACAGAAACCTAATCCCAATGATGACAAAACGAAAAAAAGCATTCCCAATACCTTAAAATCCAACAAGAAACTTTCTTGCACAAACATTGCAAGCTGAGTACCATCCTCCTTGTTGAGAAACATAGTAACACTGTCAACATTCATGTTTAAATAAAATACGACACGATCTTTACCAAACCCCAGCAACCCTTTAATATGCCCATTTTCTTCGGTCTTCTCCTTGCTCACAGATGAAATATCATTGGAAGTTTTAGCCATATCTGTACCACTCGAGGAAGAATTGCTATGGCTCAGGTCACCGCCAAAGGCAATTAATGCAACAAGAGTTGGTCTGTTGAAGTAAAGTTCTAGTTGAGACATGCTAATACTCATCTGAAAAGAAAAAAATCAGTTGAACAGATCAGTAGAATACTAGAATAAACTAATGAAAATAAAGACATGAATCTTTTGAGAATTCAGGGTTTCCACAAGGTTGTGTAAGGTACCTGTGTATCTATCCCATCATAATTTGGTGAGCTTGAACTTTTCTTTGCAAATGTAACACACACAAAATCATTACTCTCATTCCCCTGTGCCTCATAGAACATCTCACTGGAAAGACCTTTTCCTGTATCTCTTTCGCAACTTAAGCCATTAGGAGACTCAACTCCAACAGAATCTACAATGTCCCACATCATTGCACTGTGGGACTCATCCATATTATGAGGAGAAACGCCTAGATCTGATAATGCATCGGCGAAAGTATCATCATCATCGGTCACTGACATGGACATCTCCTTTTCATGCTCATGGCAATCAAAAGTCTCAGTACAAGATTGGGCATTCTCATTCTTCAGAACAGACACGGCTAAATACTGGGGGTTCAAGGACTGACAACCTTGAAGTTCATCTTTAATTTTCAGAGAGTGTAGCTTCATCTTGACTGTTAGGTCAGCTTCCCAACAAATTATATGCACCTGTCAAATGATATAGATAAAAGGCTCAATCCTACATATCCAAACTAAGAATTTAAAGGTCATCCTTAATCTGGTTCCCTAATTTAAATATCCCTCTTGATATATCCTGATTGAATGTAATCTTACCTTTTTTACAGCTGGGATATTTGCCCAATTAATTGACTAATAGGATATAATGATAATACTAATACCCAAAGTAAGGATATTCTAGTTAGAAATTCACTTGTTCCTTAGATGGTTCTCACACAACCCAGATATTTGTTTGACGTATCCTTTGCATATATATACATATATCAGCAGGTCATTTTCTCTACATTTTAGAGAACCAGTACTAGTTGAAATCTTTTTGCTTTCGGTTACTCCATTTCCTACTAATCATATGCACTGAAAAACAGGGGATGAACAAAATGTCCACATAATTTCAGCCAACATTAAAAGGAAAAAAGGAAAAAAAAAAAAAAAACTTCCGAAACCAGTTGCAATCCAAATTTCTATGATCCTAACATGAAAACAGGAGAAACAATTGCAGTATTAGATGAACTTGCAATACCAACCTTTGCCCCGCCAGCAAGAACCTCAACAATAAGAGTCTCTTCAGAATGCTCATCATCTCTTAGACCATTCTGAAAAAACAATGTGAACAAATTTTATTTCACTGAACAAATACAAGGTATCCAATGAGCCTTATGTGAAACCAGTATCAAGTACTTTGTGCAATCTGACCAGATGGCTTCACTATGATATGTTAAAACATTAAGAAAAGTGATTATATCAAACCTTTCCATATATAAATAACTGTGTTCCCACCAATGCGCAATTGATGATAAGGTCAGCAGTTTTCAGTTCTGTGGCCTGAGATTCATCCAACTCAATGCCACTGCCACTTAATTCACCAAGCACATCAACAGGTGGAGGAGCCTACATACAGCATAAATATAACTTTCAATAGTAAACAGATAAGAATGACAAAGACAGTGATAGGAAATTATATCTTACAGAAGCTTTATATGTGGCTTTCACTAGTCCTTGTAACCAAGTGGTTCTTTCATCCATATCCCGAAACTCTATCACCCATGTCCTAGAAGACTCCAATGCCTGAAAAAAATAAGGAAGAATGTTTCATGTAGCAGGTATAGAAATGATTCAATATTTCATGTATAATATACCCTAGAAGAATGTTGTAAGATGTATCGAGAGAAATATTGTTCAAGTAATAATAACACGCCAAGTAAATTCGCAAAGAAATGATTCAATCTTTCGTGTAGGTATTTATCTTACACACGTGGGCCATAGGTGGATGCTATATAAACGGGCCACTTTTCGATCTAAGGCTTGGATCAAAACCTACTCTGATACCATGTTAAATTTAAATATTGGGCTTCATATAATGGCTTGGGCTTCCACAACCAAAAGGTCAACTTTATTAGTAGGGTTTCACTTCCACCATTATATTTAGCTCATTCACTTTATATTTATTCGATGTGGGACACATAATTACCCACTCCAACAACCTATAAATGAGCATTCTTCAAAAAATATTAAGTCTAAAGTTCACATGAAACAAATAATCACTCCAAGTCCAATCGGATGTCCAAGAACAAGGTTATGACTTTTTCTATTCGTTTTATATATATGCATTTTCTTGAAAAATCAAATTCATAATCATGCTCCTCTAAAAAATAATTGCATGAAATTACTGAGACAAAAAGTATAATGTGTTTTTCTTGTATTTAATCACTAGACAAGACTTTTATATAGGGTATATAAGAGTTGACAAACACAAATTAACTAGTACATGAAAGGAAATAAGATTTTAAACCAAGGGCTTAAAAAAAGAGCTACATTTGGAATTTCTTGTTTAAGAAACCCCATAAATTATGGGATCTTTAATATCTCAACCGAAATAAAACAAATAGTCCAATCGAACGTTCAAGTCCGAAGTTACAATTTTGTTAAGTGTGAGTTGTAGCATGGAAGATAATGGAATGAGAATCTCATTCCATCCATGGCAAGTGAGAATCGATTTGTTTATTAGCAAAGGAATAGAAATGGGAATAATGGTGTTCAAATCCAACAAATCACTATGTTACTTGAAATCAACAAGACTTACTTTCTGATTGTCCATCCCTCTGTAACTAACAGCAACACAAAACTGTGAACCACCAACTTTCTCTGAAGGGACCTCATATACCTGTCTACTTGCCATGCTGCAGAGTGTTCCAATAATAGAAGCTTATAAACTGATGAGGTATAAAAGCGCCAAATACATGGCACTTGACATAGGGTAAAGATCACTAATAGTAAACAAAAGAATGGAAGTGAACAAAAATAAAGTTTGAATATTTCAATGAAAAAAACTGAATGGAAAAGGAAAATGGTATATACATATATAAAATATATTTTTTGATAAGCACATTCGAAAAGGGATGAAACAACAACATACCTCATGTACCGCTGGTAGTACATGGACATTTCAGACTCCAAAACATAAAGATATAATCCAGATAACACAAGAAAACAGGGCTGCCATGTTGCTCTAGAATTGCCAATCCCCTAATATAAGGACAATTACAATCAGCTATACATGCTAAATTAAATATCTGATCAACTTGTTCTCCTTAGTTATTGGTATACCTTCCAAACAAGGATTCTAGCATTGGTAGCAAGATCTTTGGAACTCCAAGGAGCAAGTTCAGCTTGGACATTGTCACCATTAGGCTGAGCACAAGTTCCAGTAGAACCGCACGACATGTTTAACAATTCCATGAATCTATCATATCGAGCTGGAGAGAAATGAACACTAAGATTTGGCACTTGAACAGATATGCATCTTGATGGGTAACTTGGGTGTGGAACTTTGATCTTCAATAAGCACAATTTATTAGAATAGATTCTCTTCTGAAAAAGTACAGCAAGAAGAAGATTTCTACATGAAGTATTACAAGTAAGTAAACCCTATACCTGATCTACGATTACCGACATTCCACACCTATCAATGAGAGAAAAGAAACCGTCGCATTTTTCCACCATGGGTTCACCTTCTTGACCACAATAATTTGGTATGACTGAAGTGCACTTCTTGCAATCAGAACAACAGTCTGTAAAGAAAGCAGCAATGTCTCTTCCTGATATATAGAATCGAGAATATACATTCTGCCTCTGTTCATCAGACTGAGATTCCTGAAATAGTACTTCATCTTTTTTAAAGAAATCGATGATATGAAAGTCTGACCAATTCAAAAGATAAAGTAAGAAAAATACACTGGTGTGCAAAGTGAAATGACCAAAGTCCAAGAGAAAATGACTATCTTGTTCCATAGATCCACGCATTTTTATAGGCACTCTAACTTTTGGAGCATCAAAATCGATGTCAAGAGCAAATCTGGAAAGAGAGAAAAAAAAAACAATCAAATTATGCAATTCATTGAGGACTTTTTTTAAAATGATCAAAACAAACCACAAAAAGAATGGTGGTTGTCTGCGAGGCTCCCACAATTGTGAGGTATGGGAAGGGTCGTGTATGCATGCAGCCTTCCATTGCTTTTGCAGAAAGGTTGTTTCCCTTATTCAAACTTGTAATCTCAGGGTCACGCTTCCCTCACTAACTTTTGATGCTCAGACAAGGATTTTTCAAGGACAAACCTCCATAATCACCAAGCTTAGCTTCTCCAACATGCCCTCCATGACCTAAATATTATTTTTCTTCCAGAACTCTGATAGAATACCCTTGTAATTTTCAGTAGCTGCAACACTGCTACATTCGGTAGGTTTCACAAAAGCTGCGAACATTAGGGGCTGCAAATGCACATTTGGATGTTAAGATCTGTCACCTTCTTGATTGATTGTGCATACCTTCCAAGCAAAAAATAGCCGCTCGGGTAGCGGTATGGAAAGGAAAGCTTCTCTCGACGGGCAAGATTACTCTTTAACAAAAGTGTGTTGTCGGCTATCCTGAACGACACCCTTGCTGCGGCTGAAAGCTCGATAAAATAAGATTCCCACTTCAGGAAGGCGGTCTAGGCGTGGACTTGTTCCAAGTACAACAAGGTAAGCTTGCAAAGCTAGCTTGGAATTATGTTAAAGGAATATCCATCTGGGCATGTTCATGAGTTCGTGGTATGGTCATCTAGGTTATCCTGGCTGGAGTGGCAATTAGTCAGGTTCTTTCTTTTGGCTATGGTTGCGGAGTAGGTCCAGGACTTGATTGACAAGAGTGTTTGGATTGTTGGAGAATGCAAGTTCGATGTGTGGTTGAATACATGGTAAGGAACTGATTTTGACAGGTCTGCGAGCCAAGTCCTAGGGTCCTTTCAGGTTAGCGAGGCTGATCCTAATCCCCATTTTCTTTCATTTCTTCATATATCATAACCTTTAGCGGATGGAAAATCCGCCACGTGCTTTGTGAATTCGAATGAGGGAAGACAGACGGATATATACAGCCTCCAAGGGTGTTTCTTTTATTTCGAAAGTTTACTGGGACAATAATAGGAGGCGAATTTCAAAATTTCAGTGGTGAATGTGGTTATGGAACAAATATTTCCCGAATATAATAGGTTTCTTCACGTGGAAGGTATATCATAATATTGAACCGGTCGATGGGAATATTCGTAAGTTGGGCATTCCATTTGTGTCAAAATGTCACTGTTGTCGGTTGAGTAACGTAGAGGATCAAGGTTGTTGAGATCCAATTCTAATTTTATTAGAATTAGGAAAGATGTTAGTGAAATTAGAAAATATATTGTATTTAGGAAAGTTTAATTTAACTTCCTTTAGTTTATTTCCTATTTCTAGTTTTAATCTCCTATATAAAGGCGTCAATGAAATAAGTTTAACATGGTATCAAAGTCTCTCGATTCATTGTTTTGAGAGGCTTTTGAAACTTCCATCATTCCGGCGGCGGCCTTTGGTTGCTTGCCCGGCCAATAATTCTCTTTCTTCAAGATTTCATTAAAAATCTTCAATTTATTTCTTTTTATAATCATCCGTTGTTTTTCTTTTTATCCTCAGTACACATGGTATGCTTGCATGTGAAAGGGAGTAGTATCTCATAAATAAACTCTAGTTTCTTCTCTTTCTTTTCTTGTAATTTCGCTCTAGTTATTGAAGATGACATTCACCTTTATGACGTTAGCAAGCCTATTGAAGAACCGAAGAAGAAGGAAAAGAATTAGCAGCACCGTAGGGCCTGTTACCGTAACAGCCAGCCGATTTTTTGAGAGCTTTCTTTTAGTTCGACCAGATACCAGTGATCGAAAAGCATCGGCTGGTCGCCCTTTGTCATCAGAGCTATTGTACTCACCGTCAAGCGCTGC
>JAYMTJ010000229.1:0-13325 GCA_036897525.1 Pelargonium x hortorum | reverse complement strand
TCTCTCTCTCCTCTCCCTCTCATCCCCTCAAGCCAGCCACCGAACGACCTCCGCCGGCGAGCCAGCCACCTTAGCCTCCGCCACGTGCCTCCGCGAGTCTACTCGCCGGAATCCAACGAGTCCAGGTTTGTTTTCTCTACTCAAACCCTAGTTTTTAATTTTTGCTTTTTCAATTTTTATATTGTTTTGTGGTTTTGCAGATTTCTCCATCTCTCTCTCCCGAAGTGGCCAGTCTGTTTTTGTTGCCTCACCTTTCTCCCCTCGACCGAAGCTTCTCGCCGGAGCTTCCTTACTCTCCATTTCAGCCGATTCATCAAGGTAAAACCCTAAATTAATCTTCTTATGGACGATATTGATATACGGTGCTAAGGTGAGGAGAATTTTGTTAACTTTTCCTCTCACTTCTCACTTCTCTTTCACTGTCGCTCATCAACGCAAAAATCTACAGCTGCGACTGTGTTTTGTTTACTGTTCAGGTGTTTCAATTTTCATGGAAAGTTGGAAACTATGTGACCATTTGTTTGTTTCGTTCATTGATTAATTGGTTTGTTAGATGATAAGGTTATTTTCACTTTAATTTGTTAGCACAAGTGCTCAGGAATCACTGATAAAAGCACCATTTATCTGCGTTTGCGAATTGATTACTTAATTTGATGGTTCATTATCTGATTCTTTCTAATGTATTTGGACTCTTCTTTGTTTAAGACTTCTTAAGTACAATTTTTTTTAGCTTGCAATTCCCTTTATTTATAACTTTTCTGCCAAATACCCTCATATTTATTTCACAGAGGTATTATTCCTGTGCTTACTGCTTTCTATTTTCCATTCTTGGATTTGAGTTGTGGAAAGTTTAAAAATGGTGCACGTCGGACAATAAATTGTAATTGAACTTGTGATGTACTTTGAAATTGAGATAATTCTGGTCATTAGGTGAGTTTGTGCTGTTAGGATTCGGTTCTGTTTGGGTGGTTTTTGGTGGAATTGGGAGATGATCAGTTACTTGCTCAATATGTGTAATTCTAGGGATTTTGAGATTGGAGTAGTAATAACTAATAATTATCGATAGTCTTGGGAGTTTTTAGTGTGTGTTTGATCAATGTGAATTTGGAAGCATCAATTTTTCGAATTTGATTATTTGATTTCTTGGATGGGAGTTGTGTAAAGAGTAAAAAAAAAATGCACTCTGGATCACTCTGTGAATGTGTGCTGTTGGAGTTTCAGTTCAATTTGGGCAATTTCTGGTGGAAGTGGGTGACGATAAGTTAATCGCTTAAGTTTCTTGAGGTTGTTGTCGTGTTCTTGTCGGTTTTTAGATTTGTCTTGCCATGAATTATTTGATAAATCCTCTATTGTTTTGAACTTGACTTCTTGGATGCTAGTTGTGGACAGAGCCAAGGTTTTAGACTAAATGTAATTACTCACACACTACAAACCTTTACCTTACCTTAGCTGTCTAGGATGATATATTCCAGGTGAGAATTTGATTTAACTTTGGGAAAGACAATGTACATTTGAATCTTATTTGAGAAATGAAGAAAAAGGTTGGTTGGCCTTGGCCCCATTTGGTCCCTCTTGTGGAATTTGGAGTTTTCTTTGTTTTAGAATATGAGTTTGTTTTGTGAGACATTCCAGGTTGTAAGAGCAAGACAGCCTCTCCCATGTGAGCCCCTTAATAATGCACAAAACCTCATCCATTTCCTTATGGGTATCATGTGGATTTGCTTACACCCACCATGTTGTTGTTTCTAAAACAAGTGAATGTGTATTATCATGTATGATGCTTGCATTATTATGTTCCCATTAATCTGATTTTGTTAGCTGCATGGAATAATCTTGCTATTTTTGTGCTTCTCTTGGTTTGAGTTTGTTATCTCCACTTGCTCCTTGGCTGAGCTTTATATGTATAGTTGATAACAAACTGCTTTACCCAACTCAATTACTAGTATGTCTTTTGGAATGAGAATCAGACTATCATTTCAAAGTCATTTCCATAATCTAAATTTTCTTTGCAAGGTTTATGTTCAACATGCTACTAAAAGTCCTTGTGGAGCCAGTCTTTTCTTGCCTGCATATTAATTTTATGAATAACAACAACTATGCAATTGTTGTTTTCAGTAATCTTATCCCTATAGCAACTAATAATATCCAATGTAAGGTGTTTGAGATTGACGATGTGAAAGCATGGAAGTCAGTTTTAATCTCTGCCACTTCCTATGCTTTGGGGCTTTTCATGATTTCAAAAGCCCCATGGTATCTACTTCCTTTGGCCTGGGCATGGATAGGGACTGCAGTAAAAGGGGTTAGTTTGATAAAATCTCTTAAACTCTTTTCCCTTTTACATTTATGTTTGGATATTATTTATATGTACACCTTGCCAACTTCTTTATATCTACTTCATTTTTTTCTTTCAGTTTCAAAGCTCGTTGGTTTCTTTCAGGATCGGATAGCTTTGGTGGATCCATGCCATGATCCTCCTACAAAATTGACTTATAAGCAGGTCATTTCTCCTATCTCGACCTCTTCTCATATATTTGTTTGTCGTTTTTCTTAAAATGCTATATTGTATTCCTATGGATATATTTCATCTGTAATGGTTACAGACTATAGTTGTAGTAATTGGTTTCATACTGTTAACGAACTAGTTGCATTTTTTAATTCTTTGATGCTGTCAATGAACATTCATTTTCAGCTTATGTTATATTGTTACAAACTTACAATGTTTTGTATTTTTTAAGTATCTAATGTATTTGGTACTTTTAGAAGGCTATATTGTAAGTGAATTTCAAGCCAATATGAGTATTACATTATAATGGAACATTTTCATGAATGCCAGGTTGATCGTTTTTTTTTTTGTCTCATCGTTTCAATTTTGTTATCATACAAGTTTCCAGGGATCCTGTTACTCTTCAACTGATAGCTATCACTTTAATATCTCAAGGAACCAAATTGCTTCACTTTGTTGGGTTTTTGGCTTAGTGGATGAAAAGATTGGTGTCTTCCATGTTTTCTTATTAGCATTCTCCTCAACTTTCTTTCCCCTTCTCAAATTGCAGCTGGAGCGAGAAATTTTAGATTTTTCTGAAGGCCTTAGGGCTATTGGAGTAAAGCCAGATGAGAAGATCTCACTTTTCGCTGAAAATTCCTGCCGATGGCTTGTTGCAGATCAAGGTATATGACAGTCATAATGTTTATCTTTTTGCCCAAAAATTGCTTAACTAAAATGTGACCCCCTTTCGAACATCCTCACATTTTTCTTTTCAATTTTCTGTCTTGCATTTATTTTTGTTTTTCGATACATAAGCTTTTGCCGTTAAGAATTTTAACATAAGGGTGTAGTTCTTTTATGAGATTAGTTCCTTTAACATTTCTGAAAAAATGTTTGACGGGGAAAAAGACAATATAGAGTTGGGTATGACTTGAGTTCTGTAGTGTATGATAGTGTCCTTGCAAGATATTTGTGTAGTCTTAGAATTGATATGTTCTCTTTGGAAACCGAGGTTCAAGTGTTCTCAAACAATGGTTGAATATGTTTGGAGTAAAGTCTATACAAATAAACTACTTAATTAAGTAACGATCAAATTAACGTTGCATTGGAACATAAAACATTGTTGATATAGATGTCATTATTCTACATCATTGCATTTGAACCAATCAAGTATAACAAGGTTCAAACATATCTAGACTGACTATTTGGCTATTGATGAAATAGATAGAAATAAAACTCACGTAGGTAAGATATGAAAAGAATGAGTAACATATAAAGGTGGAAGCCAAGCCTAACTAACAAGATTGACGTATGGGAAGTCTAAGCCTTTATGTGTAGCTCATTATTTAAAATATAACACTTATTTTATCTTGCAAAAAGTGGGGGAAAGTATATTGCCAAGCCCAAATTTGGTTGCCTTTGACGAACAAGGGACATTAATCAATAAGCACTCAATGATCATTCTGTTGGCTGATGTGGGATTTAGAAAAGGTTGAAACAAAGTCATGTTAGCAGGTAGTACACCCTTACCGAGAACAGATGTGTAGTGGACCACCCAAGTTTTTAGGTTTTGAAAGATGTGGCTAAATGGAAAGGATGGTGGTGGACTATGGTGATTGGTGCTTGGGTGTGATGACAATGAAAAATGGATAATTACAATATTGGGAAAAATGGTGGTAAGAAAAACAACAGTAATAGTGATGAGAATGAGGGCAAGGTGGTGGCAGTTGTCAGTGGTCGCAAAATGCTAACTTGTATGTTCATCGACACGAGGCTGGATTAGTAATGTAGTAGTGGTAGTGTAGATGGAATGCATACTAATAATGGAAGTAGTGGTGGTAAAATAGTGATGATAATAATGGTATTGACTATTGTCTTGGTAGACATGTGTGAGGAGAAGATGTATAAGTAGTTTTAATGAAGTTGATGAACACAACAATTTAGTTGTGTCCATAGTCAGGTGTTGGCGGTACAAATGTGGCCAGTTTGGTTTGCAAAGTTATAATTTGTACAATAATGTCATTGACATGGGATGTAGGCTTTGAATTATAAAACTTTAAAACCCCAAATTTAATCTTGGGTTCCAAAATTGATATTTTAAGCAAATAAGTTATTGTAGAAAGCGACATACTGTATGTATGTAGTTTGATTGATCAAATATGAAATAGGTAAAAGACACCCCAAGCACAATTTTGTGTTCAGTGTATCCAGTCAATATTACCTTTGGGTTTGATTGGTAGGCTTTATTCACGTAGCATGTTGTTTATGATTGTAGAGCAGCTGGTCACATTTTTGAAAGTTGCAAGGTGGACGATACAACCAAGAAATATAGAGTTGGAACTAAATGATTAATAAACTCTGACTGGGTCAATTGTTCTCAAGGGTAATCTATTTACATTGATGAGAGCAGTAGTTTCATGCATCATATTTATTTATGTTTATTCATCTGAACATTGTTACTGGTTGAATTATGAATTTATTTTTTTCATGTTTTTTTCCTAGCCTAGGTATAATGGCCACAGGAGCAATAAATGTGGTAAGGGGGTCGAGGTCTAAAGTTGACGAGCTATTGCTTATATATACTCACTCTGAAAGGTTTGTTAAACAGTTCCTCCATTTTTATTGTTTCAATTTAATGTAAGCCTTGTTGTTAATATATTTACAGCAAATAAGGTTGGCTTTATAGTGCCCAATTTGGCGCTGTGTATAAAATATTATCATTTTGCTGTTAATCCATGCAGTGCCAGTAGTGATTTGAAAATTTAATTTAACCAACTCTCCTAAGCAAATATATGTGATGAATATTTTCACAATCATATTGTTCAATTTACTGCAAAGCTGTTGAAGTCAAGTAATGATTTTAAGATACCAAAAGATCTCTTATAGATGGTATTAATTGTTATTATACTTGATAACCTGTGACTAATAACACACAAAATAGGAAATAACTGAAGGGTCACAGTTTTCTTTCTGTAGCTCACCAGAAACATTAGTTACAAGACTTATGCTGAGATTTTGAGCATGGTCACCAATTGAAACAAATACTCAGATCTATCATGAACTTCTGCTGCCAAATTGTAGGCTAATATGCTATTCCATTACCATTTGCTAAACAGTTTGAATATAATCTGTATGTAAGTTTGTGGTTATACAATGTTTTGAAGTGGTATGACTTAAGGTGATTGATTTGAAGATCATAACCTCAGCGGATTTGAGTAACTTATCAGAGACCTCAAGGGCCTAAAAAAGACAATTTCTTATGTGTCCATGTGTTTTTCATGGTAACATCTTTGGATAACTTTATGGTACATTGATTGGATAAAAAATTCCTACCATCTTCTTGTTTAATAAAAAGACACGTATTTGATTTTACTTTTCTATTTTTACAGTGTTGCACTTGTTGTGGACAGTCCTGAGTTATTCAATCAGATTGCAGAAACTTTCTGTTCCACTACAAGTTGTAGATTTATCATTCTACTTTGGGGGAACAAATTATGCCTTGCTAGTGGAGTGGAAGCATCACCTATGTACGATTACAAGGAGATAATAAGTTTGGGGCAAGAGAGACGTAGGAGTTTGTTTCATTTGCACAAGGCTGGTAAGCCAATTACAATGTCACTTTAAATTATGGTTTATCTTTTTCTTTGTTTCTACCATCCAATTCCTTAAATTTATGGACCCAATTTCTATTACAATGTTCCTTGCAGATTTTTGCTGTAACTTGGTTCAGTTGGTTTCATAAAGCATGATTTAGCAAAAGAAATCTTAGTACTGTTAGCCTTGGGGTTTTCAGTCAAAGTCTTATGTTAATTATATGGATCAAAAGTTTTTCCAGGTTTCAGCTGTATCTAATCATGAAGATTGGACAAATTGTATAAATATGTTATTGTCTTATTTGCAAAGCATGACTCCCATATGAAGATTGGACAAATTGTTTAAATATGTTATTGTCTTATTTTCAAAGCATGACTCCCATAGTATTTAGTTTTTTATTGTATTTTTTTCTCGGCAACGATCATCACAAAAAACCAGCATTTCCAAGGAGGAAAACTGGGAGGTTGACAAAAAACTGATAGGATGTGATTCCCAAATGCAAAGGGATCAAGTTATCTAAAAGCAATACTGAATCCTAGAACTAGCTGATGCTAATGTCATAGCATTGTGGAGGGTTGGAGAGCCAATTCTGAGTAGAAAGTTGAAGAGCCATTCTTTATAGCATCAATAAAATCTCCTCCGAACAAGCATGGCTCAATGGATCTCTGAATATCCATTCTAATTTCTGCCCATTGAAGCTGCTTCTGATTGATGTCTATTGGTTTATAGATGTTGATCATGAGGCATTCCAGTTCAAGATTTGACAGGGCTCCTTTGATGATTATTGACCATTCCTCATTCTTCATAAGAGTTGATAGTCTCCAAGTTTCCTGGATGAGGAGGATGATTGGTTGAGTTCTGATGATGATATTAGAGAGAGCTAAATGTTTTAAAAACCGGACGGGTGGGACAAGTCAAGTCACCTGTTAAGTGGGACCCAATTTTAAAAAACTTTGGTTTGACAGGGTTTGACAATAAGCATCAGTCTCGGTTGAACCGGACCACTCCAATCCAATTTTCAAATCACTGGTTAAAAGGTGCAATGTGTGTTCTTTGGAATATTAGTCTGCCCCCCTAAAATCTCCTAGTGTCATTTATGAGTTCCCTCAAGTTCAGACTCAATCTCTTTTGGGGATGTTAATACGACATTTTTTTAAGCAACACCCCTAGAAGGACGAGGGGGGGATTGGCAAAGACCCCGAACTGATGAGGTCAAGAAAGGCTCTGGTTCAGCTAGTAATATATTTTGTTAATCTTTAGCCAGTCTATCGTTCCGTGATATAACCTAATAGTGTTATATTTAGGGCAATAATGATTTAAGGTATCACATAACACTTAAGGTTCTATTTTCAAATAGAAATATTATGGCTCTAGCTAGCTTCTAAAAACCATGATATTCCTTTGTTATCCTTGTGGATTTGCATGATTGTACATGTTTGATTTAATATACCATGTAACTGTGAGAATACATTTGTTGAAAGATATTATATTCATCATTGGTACTGTATATGGAAGCAAGTGTTGTTTAGTGTTTTTAGTATGTCTCTATTATTTTCTTGAGCCTTTATTTTGTGCCCATGTTCTTTGAGATGTTCAGTAAATTAGAACCAGTATGCATAATAAAAAAATTGAACCTGGCCTGGTCGCTGTGAAATAATTTAGCCTACACAGCATAGAAAAATTAAAAATAGGAGTTGGAGGTTAAGTGTGTATATATATATATATATATTGGGCCAAAGAATGCGCCACTGATACAAAAAAAGAGCTAAATAAATTGTTGCTGCCTATATTGCTTTACAATTTGCCAAATTTTTGAACGAATCATATATGTATTTGGTGGTAATTACACAAAATAATTAAGAGATAAAGTTTGATAGGTTTGTTTATACAATCAGTCTCAGCCACACATTGGGATAAAACATATTCTGTTGATTCTCATCTAGGGTGAGAATTTAGTTATGGTGTGCTCATATGTCAAGAATGAAAATTTTTGTTGAACTAAGCAATATTGAATCATGCACTTTTTTCATGGGGAATGAGTCTCAGCTAACTAAACCTCTTTGCAGGGAAGCATTACATCTATGAGGCCATTCTCTCTGATCATATTGCTACACTTGTATATACAAGTGGAACCACAGGCAATCCAAAGGGTGTTATGCTTACACATCAGAATCTATTGCATCAGGTTTGATGGATTCATATGCTTACATGTTGGTTTTTATGCATATCTTTGTTGAACTTAGCACTTCTTTTCTACTTGCTTTATCTGACAAGCATTTCGTCTCTAGATGAGTTCATATCTGTAGTTAAGTTCTTCCTCAATTATATTCTAGATAAAGAACTTATGGGACATTGCACACGTTAAACCTGGGGAAAGATTGCTCAGCATGCTTCCTCCTTGGCATGTGTACGAAAGAGCTTGCGAGTATTTCACATTCACCCGCGGAAGCGAGCAAGTATATACAAATATAAGAAACTTGAAGGTAATATACTCCTGTTCGCTAACTAGTGTACATATTCAGACGATTGCTTTTCATACCTTGAACTTAATTGCAATGATCATGATTAAATGGAAGGATTGTGAAGTCAATTTTACTATGGATTTCTGTATATTTTTGGATAAACTGTTATTATTCACTGCTCAGTTAGTGTTATGAGTGGACAAAGAACTAATTATTCCTTTTCCTGTTTATTAATTTTGAACCGTATAATTACAGCTATTTTTGTTGATAGGTTGATTTGGGGCATTATCAACCACATTACTTAATTTCTGTTCCCTTGGTATTTGATACCCTCTACAGGTATGCCCTCTTGATACTAATGCATATTTGTGGAGTTTGCGCTTTCCATTGCATTTATGATGGTACCTCACTTTTTTGCTTAGTGCATGAGTTGGGGAAATATCTAACTCTATATTCGATACAAACTACTGAATAAATGGTTGTATATAAAACTTGCAAGAACTTTAATGATTGATAATTCAAGAAATAAGATGTGAAATAGATCTTTAACAAAGCACATGACCTAGTCACAAGTCTTATACTCATTCATCCTCGAAAGTGCTTAAAACTTTAAGGTATTGGCGGAGCACTTGCAGACTAGAATAATGTTGTGAGATGTTGATTCACAATGGCTGGAGGCTCTGAGGTGTAGGGTTTCTTTGCTTCTTGAATGAATAAGGTTTCTATTAACATGAAATTGGCCACATGTTTTGTGTTAGATTTCAAATAGTTGAAGTTACATGTAATGGTTTGTGCTTCCACCACTAAAAGGTCAACGTTATTAGTAGGGTTTTTTTCTTGCACTTCTATATGTATCTCATTTCTTTCATATTTATCCAATATGGGGTTTTATCGCCCACTTCAACTTTTTGTTCATAAAATTGCAACAGAGGTGGTCGAGAATTTCCCCCCATCTAGATTATCGAGAGAGAGTTTTTAATGTAGTTGTCAAATTTATGTAATGTTGTAGAGTTGATTTTTGATATTGGGCTACATACAATCACTTGAGCTTGCACTACTAAAATGTCAACCTTCTTAGTACGGTTTGACTTCTGTCATTATGTTTAGCTCATTCAATTTATGTTTATTCAATGTGAGACTATATAACCACATCAACCCTCTTCCTCACGGGTGACCCAAACATATTTTTATTTTATTCTTTTATCAATGGGCTCAACAAGTGCAATATAGGGGCTCTTTTAAATTAACATTCCTTCCCTCACGCGTAAGTATTTCCTTCCTACACATGAGTCACTGTACGCATGTCCTTATAGTTGTTGAATCGAGATTCGTATCGAGTATTGTCAAAGCTATTTTTTTAATCGTGTATCGTATCGTGAATCTTACAATTTTTTAAAAATTTACATATAATACATAAATATTAAAAATTAATTGAATAACATTAAACACTCAAAATTAAAATGAGTTACTTTTAAAATTAAATATCCAAATCCTAAATTCGAAATCCTTTGAGGTCTCGGTTGATTAAATATTACAATGATGATGAGTGATGACACTTTTGAAAATTGAAATTACTAATAAAGGGAATATAATTTGATCTTGCTTGGATTCCTTGGAACACTTTTTGCCCAATAAGTCATAAATTTAATTCGGCAGGACATGACGGCATTTTGATAAATTTAGAGCATAAATGGTGTTACAGAACAAATTTTCTTTGAAAGCAGTAGCTGCTGAGTTTAGAATTGTTCAGAACAATAGAGTATGGAGAATATTTTCACATGTTTTATTCCTTCTGATTACAATTATAAACACACAAAATAAATAGGATCTGTACAAAGAAAGAGAATAAACAAATCTCTAATTTGCATCAATCCTAATTAATACCAATAGAGCAGTCAACTCTAATTTAGCATATATAATTCTAATACTCACCCTCAAGGTAGAGCATATAGGTTATATGAGCTTAGCTTGTTCCGAATGAAACTAATACCAGGTCTTTATAGAGATTTAGAAAATATATCGACCAGTTGATCTTTTGAGTTGACAAACTAGTGGTAATGCACCCAAAAATAACTTTTCTATGAGACAATCAATTACTAATTGTTTGCTTTTTTCTTGGAAAACAAGATTACTCTAATTTTTGACTGAGCTACCTCAATACCATGAAATCCAGATCTGTAGTTTGAAATTGACCTAGAGGTGTTCTTTCAATCGACAAATGTCATCATGATCATCTCCTGTAATAATGATATCATTCACATAAATTACCAAGTATATGCAATTTTAGTGTGATATGTGGTGATAAAAACAGAATGATCGGGCTCACTATGAGTCATGTCGAACTCTTGAATAACAGTGCTAAAATGTCCAAACTCCAAACCATGCAAACCGGACTACCCCTAAACAACAAACCCTTGTGGTTGCTATTAAACAAGCTTTAAGACGGTTGATCTTACCGATAGAACCCACTTTCATTGCTTATACCCTGCACCAACCAACAACAGATTATCCTAGAGGAAGGGGAGCTAATTCTCAAGTACCTTGAGAGTCCTAGGAAAACATCTGAGCTACCATTGCTTGCCGCCATCTTGAGAGAGTAATAGAGTTTGAAGAATGTTTTTACTTTTTTATTCATTCTGGTTACAGTTCTATATGTACAGAATAAATAAGATCTACACAAAGAGAATAAATCAACAAATCCTAATTTGCATCAATTCCAATAGTGTTGTCAACTCTAATTTAGCACTTGTGATTGTAACTATAAGTATTAAGTAAAGTTCATAGTAAGTTTGTTATATTGCTATTAAGGGTAGTCATGCCAATCAATTTGGGCTATACTGCACTCTTGTGACCATGAGGTCACATGCTCTAGTAAGGGAAAAAACCTTTGTGAAAGAGGTATGGGTAAAGCTATATACATAAATGATCTTTCCCAAACCCCACAATGGTAGAAGTCTCGTGTACCGGGACATCTTTTTTGCCAATATAAAAATTTTGTCTTATCATGTCTAAGTACACCTTCTAAATTTGTTGTTTTATTTTAAATATTATTCTGTTGCCTCTTTTATTGTCAAATAAATGTTTTCTTGGGAGCATTTTTCATAATTCATTTCTGTTCTTCTTGTAGGGGTATCCAGAAACAAATTTCTAGAAGCTCTACTGCTCATAAGCTTGTAGCGTTGTTACTCATAAGAGTTAGTCTGACTTACATGGAGTTAAAAAGGATATATGAGGTTTGAGTCCTTAACTTCCTTTAACTATCAAAGCTTATTATTTATTTATTTTTATTTTTTATAATCTGGGCTGCATAGAAATGTTTTTCCGTACAAGTTTGCATGATTAGGATACTAATAATTAGGATACTATATTGTGCTATAATTTTTAGTCATCCTTCAGTTAAGAAAGTCCTGCAAATTGAGTATTTTCTTGTCCATTACTTGAGTTAATGAAGTTCGACACCTTCTATGGGCTTTAATAAGTTTGCAAGATCATAAACTTCTTAAATTAGCCCATTTAATGCCTCATCAAATCTCTGAGCTTGTACAATTGGAATTCGAAGTGAATTCTGAATTCTGATATTGTTCACAATGCTATATATGGGTCGTTTATGCAAGGAATAGGTCAACTATCTTAATTAAAGGAAAATTTATTTCTCCTGCATATACTGTATAATGCTGAATGTTGCACTGTTTGTGCAAAGTTTAATTTCATTTGTAGTTCACAACTAGTTTCCTATTTGTCTAATACCTTAATTGAAATTTACAGGGGAAATATCTAACAGGAGACAGGAAGCAACCTTCGCATCTTGCTTCATTACTGGACTGGTTATGGGCAAGAACTTTTTCTGCCATTTTGTGGCCAGTGCATACATTGGCAAAGAAGCTTGTGTATAGTAAAATTCACTCTGCTATTGGGATATCAAAGGTGCTTCTTTTCCTTAAGTTCTTAGTATATATAATATTCTATGCTGTTACGTACGAGGCTTAATTTTGTTGCATCTGGCGAGTTGTTGCTCGACTGTCCTTGTGCTGTATCTGGATGGGAGGAACAATAAAGTTTTCCTTATTCTTTGTAAATCTGCCAGTATTAATTTTTACTGGCAAAATGAAAATAAAAAAATGAATGACTTTTCTGGCACCTTGCAGGCTAGCATAAGCGGAGGAGGTAGTTTGCCTTTGCATGTTGACAAGTTTTTTGAGGTTAGATCATCACATGTTCTTGGCTGGCTAAATAAGTGTTTCACTTTCTTTATTTGACATAATGTCATATACACGATAGGCAATTGGTGTGAAAGTGCAAAATGGGTACGGTTTAACGGAAACTTCTCCTGTTGTTGCCTGTCGAAGACCAGCTTCAGCCTATAATGTAAGAAACCCATATTTGGTTTTAGTGATTATAACTGTAGAAAAAATTGGTGTATTTTATGACATTGTCAAGATTTAACTTTTGAAGGTTATTGGCTCAGTTGGGCATCTGATTCGGCATACTGAAATTAAAGTTGTAGATTCTATAACTGGTGAAGTTCTTCCACCTGGTTCCAAGGGTATAATAATGGTTAGGGGGCCGCAAATAATGAAAGGTTATTACAAGGTATTATTTGTATCCTCTCAACTAAACTATAAAATTGTAAATGTGACAAGTATTTTAGCGCAGGTAATATGGCGCCAAGTATTTTAGCCCAAGCTTTCAATTGCCCGCTTTAGCCAAAAAATATTGGCTAACTAAAACTAGCATGTTGTAACAAATACGCATATATGTGTGGCATTGTTGTGTTGATGTTGGAT
>JAYMTJ010000228.1:0-13328 GCA_036897525.1 Pelargonium x hortorum | reverse complement strand
TTGTAGTAATTTTCTATTACTATTTTTTGCTATGGAATTCTATTATTTAATAGTACTGCTTGAGGAGTTAATGTAGTAGGCGATAGAATTAGTTGTAGTGGCCGTAGCAGCACTGATTTTTATAAAGCAGTCGATAATTGTAACTGTGTTGTACCCTTGCTCTTATCATTCCTTTCCAATCTTTCTTTTACTGGATGCAAACCTTGCGCTGTTTGAGCAAATTATGCAAGTGGAAAGTACTTAAAATCCTCAAATCATGAATGTGAATTCTGTTGTGTGCATTCATCTATATCATCTCTTCACTTTGCATGAATTTGGGCGCGCGCCTATCCCAAGTTGTATTTCCTAAGACTCAATTATACTCATTCATATGTTTCATGAATAGGACTGGAAGTGGCAAGATAAGTGCTCGTGGAGGGAATGGTTTTGCTGGTGGTGGTGGTGGAAGAGTTTCTGTTGATGTCTTCAGCAGGCACGACGAACCAAACATTTTTGTCCATGGTGAGACTTGTTGTACTTCTTTTCCTGAAATATGAAGAGCAAGTCTATTTGCATCTTAGTAAACGAGGGATGAGTATTTGCAGAGGCTGGCATATCGGTACCGTTTATTGATATGCATTGGTTATACCCGTGCACATACCTAGTACTAATTGAACAGTGTTTATTTTTGCTTTGCTATTTGTCATATATGGCTTGGGGTACTATCAAATACCTTGGCATTGTCAATGTACTTTGAGCGCTTCTTGGGTATGTCAAAATTCCATAATAGAAGCCACTGGTTCTGCTGACATCATTTTACAAAATTTATTTGTGAATGCCATTGGGCCTGCTGACATCATTCCACCATTTTCTTGTGGTCATTTAAACAAGTGTCTCTATCCCAGATAACATTAACAGCGCCATTTGCCATTTTAGCCAGCTCCAGCATGACAACTTACTGTTACCTTGCCAACCACTTACCTCCACTGTCAACACTCATTACTGCCATAGTGAATCTGATTAACCCTAGCACGGCTAGTTTCTTTGTAGTGGTTGTTTTTTGCTTCCTAATTATTTTTACCTTTGGGTTGAAAATGTTGAAACATGATTTTATTTCTGGTTTCTATGTCACTATTCTGCCTTCAATTTTATTTTTTGTTTGAAATTCTCATATGCAGTACAAGGAACAATTTCTTTTCCCTTCTTTTGTCCTTGGACATCATGTATATACCATATAGTATGAGCTCATCCATCTATATTATAGGTTATGAGCTGGCTGAATTGTGTTGGACCAACTCAGGCTAACATCCTTTATAATATTTTATTAGGTTTCCTGGTAATGCTTTTCTTTTCCTTTTTTTCTATTCTAAATCTCATCTCTCCCACTATTCAAGGATTATAACTCTATATGAGATACTTCATCAGTGTATAGGTCGTAAGTGTAAAATATACTTGGAAGCAAAACTGTATGTAATTATGTAGTTTATTGAAGAACTAATACAAATTGTACAACTAAGTCCATATCTTTAAGCAGTTATACTTTATACACTGAAACATAATGAATGTGTTGGCAAAGGATGGTTGATTACATCAGTTTGAAGATGAAAATGGTCAGACACACATTTTATTTTACTTTTCGGTTTAATGTTTCAAATAACTTTATGGAGATTATCAACCTTGTCGGCTCATGCAAATGTCATCCAATTACAGCTGTGTTATTAGTGATGACTTTTTGTTGTGCACACAAAAAAATGTAAGGACTTTAATTAATTAATTAATTTTGTTTGAAGTGTTAGTTTAGCCTGAGGTTAGGGCAAGATTTTCTGTATAATGTATTAATTGGCCGTTGTTGACGGATTTGAGAAAGTTTGTCTCTAGAGTTCACTGATGTGGTTGGTTCGACTTGGTTATATAAGTTATCAAGGATTTATGTTTGCTATTAGCAGCCAATACTGTCCAAACAACTAGTAGCAGAGCATGTCTGGCATACACTTTCCTTGCATGCTCTGAGAATATGAGAAGTGGCATTCTGGATGATAATAATGCTGAAGCATACCAATTAATCCAAGTTAGAGAGCCTTAATGATTATTTAAGCTTGGACAAAACAGAATGAGTCTTTAAACTTTAAATTTATATGTAATTTTATGATATGATATAGGTTCAGAGGCTATGACTTCATTGATACCATCACATTCATTTGCCTTTTCAGTTTGGAAGCCTTCTTAACTGTCTTTTTGATTAATTTGGCTGTTGTAAAGTATTTGTTGGTGCTTGATCGCCAGTTATTTCAGATGATGTTTGGAAATATTGGGACTGTACTGAGTAAAACTATTTTGTTGCTTTGATTTTAATATTAATTTTGCTTTCATATCATTGATGTATTGTGAACTTTATCATTTTATTTGTAGGAGGAAGTAGCCTTGGTTGTCCTAAAAACTCAGGTGCTGCTGGGACTTTATATGATGCTGTTCCACGGAGCCTTATTGTTGACAATTACAATAAGTCAACAGATACAGACACACTTCTTTTGGAGTTTCCATATCAGCCTCTTTGGACAAATGTTTATGTTCGAAATCATGCAAAGGCATCTGTTCCCTTGTTATGGAGTCGCGTTCAGGTTGTCTGGAATTTCTTTCCTTTTTATTTAAATTAATATGATACAGTTCATAATTCAGAAGGGACCAGCTTCAGTTTATCAATTTGTTTATCATAGAATCACTCAGAAGTGTGATTGGCTTTGCAGAGTTGTGTACGTATTTATTCTTGTATTATCGTTTGATGCATCTAGTAGCAGCTAGTAGTTTAATAATGATGTTTCTTTCCTGTGCAAGAGTGATACCAGTCATAATTACATATATCTGTGCCTCATATACTATTTTTTTTTTCTCTGTTGTGGATATCTTCTAACAAAGCTTATATCAGTTTATGTCAACACCAACAATTCTCTAATGTGCTTGCGCAAGTCTGTCTAATGCCATACTCTTTTACGTAGTAGAAGGCAATCGATCTATACTTTATTTTACTCTAGATGATGAAGTAGTTTAGGTAAGTTGACTTTTTTGTGTTTTCTGACTCTGCACTAGGCTTCTCCAATCTTGTTAATCTTTTGTTTTCCCCTTTTAGTACTAAATTTTGTGATGGCAGTGTTCACCTCTTCAATTTATTTTGTTTCCAAGTATTTTTCCCTTAGATAGTTGAGGCGGTATCTCTCTCTGCAATATGATTTTTGCATATTACATATCTAATACACCTTTATAGGTCTGGCATTACAAATGTTTTACATGAGAATTAATTTAGTCATCTAATTGTGTTTCACTATACAGGTTCAAGGGCAGATTAGTCTATTGTGTGGTGGAGTATTGAGCTTTGGGCTATCACATTATGCTTTATCCGAGTTTGAATTGTTTGCAGAAGAACTGTTGATGAGTGACTCTATAATTAAGGTTCGTAATAGTTGAGCTAAATTAATGTACAATTTTCTTATTTATATTCTTGTGCTCCCTGGGTGCTGTTTTGACTAAATATTGAAACTTTGGCAATACCCTTCTCGCAAGTCCTATCTTGATCCTCATACATTTTAGCATGCTCGTTCAGGTTGTAAATTAAATTTACTTTTAGCTTGTATGATTTTCTTCACTCTTGCTTATGAACTTGGTTATTATACTTGTCTTTTTTTTTTTTTTAATAATTAAATTTTATCCAGTGGTGTTGATGGTTTAATTTATTGCAGGTATATGGGGCCTTACGAATGTCTGTAAAAATGTTCTTGATGTGGAATTCCAAAGTGTTAATAGATGGTGGTGGAGATGAGTCTGTTGCAACATCTTTGCTTGAGGCTAGTAATTTAGTTGTTCTCAGGGTGATTATCTTGCCTATCTATGTACAGTTTCATTTCTGCAGTATTGTGTGTTGCTCCTATCAAGTTCTCATTCAAATGGATTTTTCTCCCTGAAACAGGAGTCTTCTGTCATACATTCTAATGCAAATATGGGAGTCCATGGGCAAGGTTTATTAAATTTATCCGGGCCTGGGGATTTGATTGAGGCACAGCGTTTGGTTCTGTCTCTGTTTTATAGTATTCATGTAAGCAACTGTTTCATAAAAAAAATATTCGTTACTTATATCGTTGTTGTATTGGTATTATTAGCGATCATTTTGTTGCAAATTTATTGTTTTACTGTACGTCGTTCACCTGAATGCTAATGATTGCATTCAGGTGTGTGTGTGTATGTATTTATTATACAGATGTACTTATTCTGTGCCGATGTGTACCATTCAAATAGTTGTGACGGTCAACTGGGAACATGAACTAGTTCAGACATAAAGCACACTCGTGTTTATGTTTGATCCGTTTCTTGCTTTGAGTTTGATTGAGGACAGGAAGCACTATATTAGGTTTCCCGAACCCTTGATTTGTTAAGCTGTATGATATAGATGATGTTTGTTCTAGAAGATGGAAAAATTTAGTGATCTTATATTATGGAAACAACACTAGCTTGAAGTTGATATACTTTTCTTTTATCAGCTTTGGATGTTATTTTTCTTTGAAAATATAGGGTAATCTATGTGGGCTCCTATAGGCTTTCATCTGTTGAACTCTACTCATCCTCAGTTCTTCTCTCTTTTGGTTCATCTATGACATCTATAATGTTATATGGAAGCTTCTTTTTTGTCTCTGGATGGGCTTGTATTTAGTTTGGGTCTAAATCCTTGGTTGAACAATATATCAGCTGCTGCATCAATTCATAATGGCGCTTCATACTGCAATATATCAAATAATTTATGTATTCGTGGTAGCTTCTAATATTATGACTGAAATTGTTTTGAGATCTTCATGACCACAAGTTTTCCTAGTTGGTTGTGCAAGGTTCTGTTATAGCATTTCCACATTTTTTAGCATCTATGCTCGAATGAATTCTTCTTTTTTATATGAAGGTCGGACCTGGATCTGTCTTACGTGGCCCCTTGGAGAATGCTACAAAAGATGATGTGTAAGCTTGTAGTTGCTCTTCTCACCATGTGATGGGTCTCTTCATACTTAAGGGTAGCTAATTTGTTATACTTTTATAGGACTCCGAGGCTGTATTGCAATCTCCAAGAGTGTCCCACTGAACTTCTTCATCCTCCTGAAGATTGCAATGTTAACTCTTCATTGTCATTCACTCTTCAGGTATCTAATCTGGGATCTTCAGTCATCTGGTTGAAAAATGTATTTGTCCAGGCTTGTTTGATGGTTCTATTACTTTGCTTTCTAGATCTGCCGAGTTGAGGATATAACTGTTGAAGGCCTTGTAAAAGGTTCAGTTGTTCATTTCCATAGGGCCAGAACTATAGCTGTTCAGCGTTCTGGACTGATAAGTGCATCTGGAATGGGTATGATCCTGTTTCTCCATACTTCAAGTTCCAAGTGACAGGAAAAGCTGGCTAAATGAACTTCAGTCGTTACATCTCAGTTCAGTTGGTCAGTTGACAATGTCAAAGATTCGTCTTAAAGATACAAAAGACTACAAAACTTGCTTCACACACATCATGTTGGTTTATATTCTGTTATTATTTATTCATTTACATATTTATCCTTTGTACAGGCTGTACGGGTGGTGCGGGCAGGGGAAATGTGTTGAGCAATGGCATTGGCAGTGGTGGGGGTCATGGAATGGGAGGGGTGGTAAAGGTGGAGCCGGATGCTTTGAGGGTGAATGTGTTGAGGGTGGTATTTCATACGGGAATGCTGATTTGCCTTGTGAGCTTGGTAGTGGGAGTGGGAATGACAGCTCTGGTGGTTTCACTGCTGGTGGTGGCATCATAGGTGAGCTCTTTTTGCCTTCTGTCTCACTCCTTCTCTTCTCTCCTTCTGAAAGGGTTGGGTTATTCCTTACGTGCAATATGGGTTTGTAAATGACACATGAGAGTGGGAATGATAGCGTAGAGTTGTCATGTATACTGCCTGATGATTCATTTGACTGACTATCCAAGATTTGGCAAATATTATTATGACAGAAGACACGACTAATACACGATCTTCTTTTTCATTATTTTTAATTTCCCATTGAGTGGCCCCTTTTATAATAGAGTATTGTAGAGGTTGACTTAAAAATTGTTTTCTGCATGGAATTAATAAGAAAAATAACATTGACAATCATTGCCCAATTTTTTAAAATTCTAAAAAATTAACACACGTCACATGCAAGTTAAGAAAGTAGAAAAAATTCGATTTATTCCAATTATAAAAAACATTTATAATATTATAAATAGTAAACAAATAATACCTATTGCTTGACTTGTCTGTTTTGTAACAAGCACATGCTTTTGAAATTCTCTTACATTCAAAAGTCTTTCTTTCAGGTATATCATCCACCTTTTCTGCTCCAAATAACTATAATATTATATTATATTGTCTGTTTTTGACCTTAATTTAGGAACATTTCTAGGCATGTTCCTCTGCACCTTTTTCTTGTTTTTTCTTCCTTCTCCTGATTATGAAATTAAATAATATGTTGGTTAATATGCTTATAATTCCTATTAGATAATCTACATATATGTAACAGAAGATGGCTGTGTTTATCATTTATAGTTTGTACTCTACTTAAAAAGCTAAATTTCTTTGTATAGTAATACACAACCTTTCTTTTATCGTATATGCAGTGATGGGTTCATCAGAGCGCCCCTTGTCGAATCTATATATTGATGGTTCAGTCAAAGCTGATGGAGGAAGTTTTGAAGAAAATACTTTAAGTGTAATACAGGCTGTTATGAATGGTTCAAGCGGAGACCCTGGGGGTGGTTCTGGTGGAACTATACTTCTGTTTTCACGTATGCTTGCTCTTGGTGAGTTTGCTGCTCTCTCAAGTGTTGGGGGATATGGTGGCCCCAAGGGGGCTGGTGGAGGAGGTGGTGGAAGGATTCATTTTCATTGGTCCGACATTCCCACTGGAGATGTTTATCAGCCCATAGCTGATGTCAGAGGAAGCATTTATACTGGGTTGGTTTCTTATTTTACTAATTCAAATTATAATATTAAAAATTATATTGTTTTGATGGTTCATTCTAATGTATACTGTTTCTTCTACATTATCTGAGAAGGCATATATATTTGTTAAGATGAAAGTTCAATTGCAGATGATCCATTCTTTATTTGTGGACTCTTTTATATCTTCTCTGAAGTAGGTCAGGGGTATATTTTAGTGTTTTGCGCATGAGTTGTATTGCGTACTTCAAAAATCAGTTTAGATTACTTTGTCCTAGAACATACTCATTTCATTTTTTTGTTTGCTTTCCCATATGTTGTACTTTTGTTCAACGAGCCTGTTAGAGGAAAAAATTGAAAAAAAAAAAAAAAAAACTTCTAGCTGTGAGTTCAAAAACCATTTGAAATCATCGAACCAAATCAAACCTCCAAATGTTTAGATATGACTTATGTTTTAAAAGAACTAATCACAAATACTGGGGTTAGTCATTGGTCCTGTGTTAAATGAGGGCCAATTTTTTTTAGGAAAAATGTTTTAAGCTAGCTTTGCATTTGTTTATTCTGCTGATTATGCAGAACATTTGGACTGGAGTAAAATGGAAGTGACGGGGACTAGTTTACACCCACAATAGTAACATTTCTGAAGCAAAATAAACTACACTTATCTGGGTGTTTGGTGATGCTTGTGGATCTCCTGTTTGTGCTAGAAAACCAGTTGAGACTTCCGAATGTACGATCGATAATTTTATGACTCTATGTACTGCTGGTCTGATAAGATTAGTGTTGGCTGACTGAAGTGATTAGTTTTAAGCATTATTATGTCTACTAAATATTACAGTTGCATTTGCACAGTGAAAATCATCATAACTTTTAAAGAGGGATCATGGCTATTCTTGTTATTTTATCATTGATTTCTAGTTTGTGATTCTAGTGTTTCTCATTGTTGCTCGTATTTGTGTGATGGAACTGTAGTAGTTATGGTGTTTGTTGTTATTGTAGGGGTGGATCAGGTACAGATCAGGGTGGAGCGGGTGGAAACGGGACAGTGACTGGGAAGGCTTGCCCTAAAGGGCTTTATGGGATATTTTGTCAGGTAGGGCTACTATTTTGGGGGACAGTTTGATATCTTTTATTTCTTCTGTTTGTAAAACCCTTCAATTTTCTGAATGGATTTTATGGAATATTTTAGGTAGGTCTGTTATTTTGGCTCCACAATATCTTCCATTCTTTTGTTTCTAACCCTTTTCAGATCTCTCTATCTCCCTCCCTCTCTCTCTCTCTCACACTAAATCTTAACTCATTTTTTTTTGTTAACGTTTAGTGGTTATGTTTTTTCAGGAATGTCCAGCTGGCACTTATAAGAATGTTACTGGCTCTGATAAATCCCTATGTCATCAATGCCCTGCTGATGAGCTTCCCCGTCGTGCGTTTTATATTGCTGTACGAGGTACATTATAACTATTGATGGCTAGTTTTGTCTGTATGTTAAACCGAACTACTTATGTTTTACATGCTCTTTCATCAAGGTGTATGTTTTAGACACTTCCATGTGCTATATTTCTTTCCTGATTGAAGTGCTTCTGAAAATAATCCAAGTTATGCTTAAAAAATCAAATTATGTTCTTTCTAACAGGTGGTATCGCCGAAACTCCTTGTCCATATAAATGCCTTTCAGACAGATATCACATGCCACAATGTTACACAGCTCTTGAAGAGTTGATTTACACATTTGGCGGCCCTTGGTTATTTGGTCTTCTTCTTGTGGGTCTCCTCATTCTCTTAGCCCTTGTGCTCAGTGTTGCTAGAATGAAATTTGTTGGGGTCGATGAGTTGCCAGGCCCTGGTCCCACTCAACAGGGTTCTCAAATAGATCACTCTTTTCCTTTCTTGGAGTCATTGAATGAGGTTTTCCCGCACCCCCTTTGCCCAAAGAATCCTTCTCCTTATGTTGTGTTTTTATTCTTTCTATTTTATTGGAGGCTTTGATAAACCGCCTTTTGTTTTTTAGGTTATGGAAACAAACAGAGCTGAGGAGTCCCAAAGTCACGTGCACAGGATGTATTTCATGGGTCCTAATACTTTCAGTGATCCTTGGCATCTTCCACACATTCCTCCAGAACAAGTCAAAGAGATTGTGTAAGTAGTTGGTGGACTTCCTTATCTGAACAGTGGCACATTCCAGCAGTGTTGCTTGAGGGCATTAATGCCTAGCGTTCGTTTCTCTACTTCCCAGTTGTTTTTTTTGTTATCAAGGCTTTGTTAAAAAGAGTTACTTGGATATCTGTTTGTATCTCGGGGTTAAAATTCTGTAGTTTAAAATAAATGTTTGTCATTCACCAATTTATTTGATTGGGCAGATATGAGAGTGCTTTCAATACATTTGTGGATGAGATTAATGCTATAGCGGCTTATCAATGGTGGGAAGGAGCAATGTACATCATTCTATCTGTTCTTGTGTATCCACTTGCTTGGTCATGGCAGCAATGGCGACGGAGAATGAAATTGCAACGTATGCGTGAGTTTGTTCGGTCAGAATATGACCATTCTTGCTTAAGGTCTTGTCGTTCTCGGGCTCTGTATGAAGGCATTAAGGTTTGTTTTTAGTTAATCTCTGGTTAATGTATTGTGGTTTCCTTGGTTATGTGAGTATCAGAGATGCCTATGGCAGTGTTTTCTTGCTTCTTTACTGTATATTCGAAATGAGAACTACCACCACTTTCGTTAGAGCCAACAAAAATGATATACAGCCGTCTGCAGTAGGACATGAAGGGAAAAATTGCACGGGCTGTGGAATTAGGGTTAATTTTGAAGAGATTTAAGAATGAGTAGTTTAGAGCTTTAAAAAGTCGGAATACAGTTTGTGGAGATGCTTGTTACATGATTATATTAACTGAGACTGGGTATAGCAGAAATTAGATGCTTAGCAGAAATGCTTAGGAATGAGACTATTCTAGGAAAAGTTGGTGTTGGATCAGTTAAAGATAAAATGTTAATCTTTAAGGTGGTTTGGGCTTGTGTGGTGTTGGGAGATTAGTGACATTGTGAGGACAGTAAGTGATTTCAATTAGAGCAAACTATAAAGGTTAGAGGTAGACGTAAGTGAACAAGGAAGAAAGTAGTGAGGAAGACAAAATAGAGTGGAGGAGAATATAAGCAGTGAATCCCAAATAGTTTTGCACTCTTGCTAAAGGATTCGCGTAGTTATCCCAATATTGTTTGGAAAATGGCTTCAATATTGCTGTTTTTTATTTTATTGGAGTTTAGGATTGTAGATGATCGGAAAAAAGTCTAGATTTTACACTATATTGAGGCATCATATCATAGGTCGGTGTTTCTTTGGTATCGCAACATCTAAACTTACTCATATCTGCATGTATACCAGAATCTGAAAAAGTTAAATATATGGGGACTGTACAAGGCTTTTTGTAAGCTCGAAAGAAAAGAAAAATGTCAATAGCTGCCTAATAACATAAATAAATGAAAAATTACGACTAAAAAAATACCATGAAAAGGTTTGATCGCTCCCATCAGATCTGAGTCATAAATCTTGAATCTTATTAGTTCTGAAGTTTTATTTTATCTACCTCCCTCCATTCTCATCACCAATATTCTATATTATGGTCATCTTTCTCATGGATACTTTTATTTGAATTTTCAAACAATCATTATTTTTTTCTGCTCTTGCTCTTTTTGAATATATAAGCTGTTCAGTCTTTGCTGCTAGGTCTATTTATACAGCATGAATACAATGGGATATAAATTTTGATATATGACTTCTACATGTAGAAGGTATACTGGTATGTGTAGCCAGTGTTGGAGGTTAGCATTTGCCAGACACAAATATTAATGTGAAATAAACTTTAAGTCTTTAACATTAAATCTTTCATTTACGGTAGTATACCCATATATTTCGGCATCTTCATGTTTGAAATTTGCAGAATAATCAATAATAAGTAATGAATTGCTGTATTTTGCTTGGAAATGTAAGTATACAGGCTCTACTTTAGGTTCTAATTTGAAATAACATGTGCAATGGTTTTTTGTTTGTTTGTTTTGTTTTGTTGTTGTTGAGATATTGCTGATAATAAGCCAAAGAGTTCCATAGTCTATTTCACTCATTCTCACATAATGTGGCAATCCTACAAATCATTTTCTTGTTATTTGACAGCAACTTGGTAATTGTCCTATTTTACTTTAGGTGGCAGCAAGTTCTGATTTGATGCTAGCATATGTTGACTTCTTTCTTGGTGGAGATGAAAAGAGATCTGATCTTCCTCCTCGCCTCTCTCAAAGATTTCCTATGTCTTTAATTTTTGGAGGGGATGGAAGTTACATGACACCTTTCTCGCTTCAGTGTGATAATATCCTAACGAGTCTCATGAGCCAGGTATGTTTTGTGAAATCAAGAAACTCTCGTTAGAAAGAGGGAGAACTTTGATTAAAATAAAACCAATTTTAAGCTGGATCTTATCTTGGATTCTGCTGATTTCTATGTTTAACTTGCAGGCAGTCCCTCCGACAACTTGGTACCGATTGGTGGCTGGTCTGAATGCACAATTGCGCCTAGTCTGCATAGGGCGGCTGAGAGTGACATTTCGACCTGTGCTTAGATGGCTTGAAACTCATGCCAATCCTGCATTAAGGGTCCATGGGATATGTGTTGATCTTGCACGGTTTCAGGCAACACCTTGTGGTTTCTGCCAGTATGGAATTATGGTGTATGCAATCGAAGAAAATGAGCATAATTCCAATGACAGTATTGAAGAAGCAGCTCAGATTGAACACCCGCGGTATATGTTTTTACAGGCAATTGTCACCCATTATAAATTTTTTAGTGTGCATTTTTTTTTTTGTACAGTTGACATTGAGTGGAAGAGTCAAAAGACCTTCCTTTTAATCTCTCTGTAGATTTCTGTGCAAATGTTTAGAAATACCATCAATTCAATGTAGTTTGACATGATTTTTGTTTCACATTTGCTTCAGCACAAAGGGAGGATCGGATCATTGTTTGGAAGATGCACTCCTAATTCAATCAAACAGAAGCAGTGAAACTTTAAGGAGGCAGAAAAGGGCGGGTGGAGGAATCATAGATATGAACAGTTTACAAATGCTTCAAGAGAAGAAAAATCTGTTTTATCTACTCTCTTTTCTTGTTCACAATACCAAACCTGTTGGTCATCAGGTATAGGTGGTCTTTCTTGGCTAAAATTATGTACGTCTCTCTCTGTCTGTCTCTCACATCTGGCTTTCTTCTGTGTTTAACTACTACAGGATCTTGTGGGTTTGGTCATCTCTATGCTTCTTCTAGGAGATTTTAGCTTAGTATTGCTTACTTTACTCCAGGTGTATTCAATTTCCTTAGTGGATGTGTTTCTGGTTTTGCTGATTTTGCCTCTTGGCATTCTTCTTCCATTTCCTGCTGGGATCAATGCGTTATTTAGCCATGGATCCAGGCGATCTGCTGGACTGGCCCGGGTGTATGCTTTGTGGAATATCATGTCCATGGTTAATGTTGTAAGTTTTGTTGTTTTTATGTCTTAAATACGTACGTAACACTTGCTTGTGTGAGTGAGCAAATATGATTGATTGATTGATTGATGATTCTTGCTTGTTATACATAATGAATGCCTCCAGGTGGTTGCATTTGTGTGTGGATATATTCACTACTACAACAACTCTCAATCATTGTCAAGTAGGAAAATTTCCAACTGGCAGCCATGGAATATTAACATGTATGTAGTATGTGAGGGAGTAAGTTATTTTAGTAATGAAATTGAAGACTGACTGATTATCGTATGGTTGGTTGGTGCAGGGATGAGAGTGAGTGGTGGATATTTCCAGCTGGTTTGGTTGTGTGTAAATTGTTTCAATCGCAACTTATCAATTGGCACGTGGCAAATCTGGAGATTCAAGATCGCTCCTTGTATAGCAGTGATTTCGAGCTGTTCTGGCAGTCCTGACCGAGACTGATCCTATAATATTTTCCACATTAACAACATGTTTCTTTTGTTTAGCTGATGATGATTAACAACAAACAGAAGTAGGGAAAAAAGAAAGAGAAATATAGAAAAAGATTTATTTTAGTAGAGATAGAGAGGTACTGAGAGTATGTTGCAACTTCTTTTTCTGTAATGTAAATAATATTGACACACCCTACTAACTAACTTTGTTCTTTTTTTCTTTCTATTTTGTTAATAATTTCACATGGCAATGTTCCATTGTATTTTTGGGAACAACCATTATTACATCATCATAAGAACGCAACGCCCTAAAAATCGATTGAATCAACTCCAACTTCCCATCAGTTCAATTTTCATTGTGCTACCCTACCCTACCCTACAACACTCGATTCACAATCTTCTTATTCGAATTTATTTGATTCAA
>JAYMTJ010000227.1:0-13331 GCA_036897525.1 Pelargonium x hortorum | reverse complement strand
AAATTGCCACAAGGGCGAAGCTTGCCATCAAGCAAGAGACACCGGAAATACAACAAAAGTAATCTAAAAAGAGGAAATAGAAGATAAAATAAGAGAAAAACGGGAGATTTGGGTCACCCGCAATAGCAATGCTTTGGAAGAGGGGCCAAGGCTGGGACGGCACGGTGGCTATATATTAGCCATTTTTTATTTATATTTATAATTTATAGTATAACGATATTTTGCAATTAATTGTCCTCTTTCTCTCTCAGAAAAAAAAAAAATATATATAATTACACATACGGTGGACATCACCGCACCAGATCTATTTCGCATATCCAAAAATAAAAAAAGACCGTTGGAACCAAAAGAGCCAAAGCCCTCGCTCTGAACTGTAACGGCTACGTTACATTCCCATTTGAAAACCCCCAAAATCCTCAAATCCCCAATCCAAAATCAAAATCGATCTGCTCCAATTTTCAACAATCTCTCCTCTGTTTCAGCATCAGTCGGTTCTTGTTTCGAACAACGTTTTGGTCACTGAGTCAACACAGTCCCTATCAAATCTGACTCGCCAACCATGGACCTCGGCTGCTTGGACTTGTGTTGCATTTCTCACGAAGAACCAGAGAATTACAAGCAAAGAAATGGAGATGCTTCCGCGGAGTCCGCAACCGCAACTTCAAAGATCGGAAAGGTAATTCCTGGAACTCAGATTCGAAACCTGTGTGCATTTTGGTTATGGAGTGATTTGGAATTTCGAAGAGAATAGGAGAATTCCGTGAGTAAACCCTAGTACTAGCGAATTTTCTTTGTAGTGTATAGAGATTTAGGTTCTGACCTTATGAAGTTGAATTCGATCAGCTTGAATTGTTGGATTTTGGAACTCAGATTCAAAACCTAAGTGCATTTTGGTTCCGGAGTGATTTGGAACTGGGAGAGTGTTGGAGAATCCATAGAGTAAACCCTAGAACTAGTGAATTTTCTTAGTAGTGTATTGAGATCTAGCTTTTGAGTGAAATGCTACCCCTAAAACCTCATGAAATTGAATTTGATCAGCTTGGAACTCAGATTCGAGACCTGTGTGCATTTTGGTCATGGAGTGATTTCGAATTTGGAGAGAGTAAGAGAATCCGTGGAGTAAACCCTAGAACTAGTGAATATTCTTTGTAGTGTATGGAGATTTAGGTTTTGACTTTTGAGTGAAATGCTCCCCCTAAAGGCTAAAACCTGATGAAGTTGAGTTTGATCAGCTTGAATTGTTGGATTTTGGAACTCATATTCAAAACCTAAGTGCATTTTGGTTCTGGAGTGATTTGGAGCTGGGAGAGAGTTGGAGAATCCATGGAGTAAACCCTAGAACTAATGAATTTTCTTAGTAGTGTATTGAGATCTAGGTTTTGAGTGAAATGCTACCCCTAAAACCTCATGAAGTTGAATTTGATCAGCTTGAATTGTTGGATTTGAAACATGTGGTAACTGCTGGCGTCTGGATAGAATCGGAGAATCCATGGAGTGAACCCTTGAATTTGTGTATTTTCTTTGTAGTGTATAGAGATCTGGGTTTTGAGTGAAAGGCTACCCCTATAACCTTATGAAATTGAATTGGATCATCTTGAATTGTCAATTTTAGTATATTTGAAACATGTGGTGACTGTTAGCGTCTGGATATGGTTAATCTTTCATTTCTTGTCGAGAACTTTCAAAACTAGTGCAATGAATCAATGGTGTACTATGTGTTGTTTGATTTTAAATTAAGATGCGGCAAAACAGTATGTTCAGTTGTTAGGAGTTAGGGTTCGGAGTTTGAATCTGTGGTTTGCTCTCATTCATGACTTAGATTTTAGTAATTTATTGATATTTTTGAGCTTTCGTGATCTTTTTGGAAAAATGAAAGATTATGATGGTGAAAATAGAAAAAAAGTCAGTTCTGAATAGACTTTTACTTATTTTTGTTACAAGAAATAGATTGTTAGTATGCATTTGGTTTGTGGAGATCCACAAAGAGCTAAACAAGTCACACATTCAGTATTGAACTTTGATATTGGAATTGAATTGGATCAGCTTGAATTTTTGGATTTTAATGTATTTGAAACATGTTGTGACTGCTGGCGTCTGGATATGGTTAATCTTTCATTTCTTGTTGAGAACTTTAAAAACTAGTGTAATGAATCAATGATACTATATGTTGTTTGATTTTAAATTAAGATGCGGCAAAACAGTATGTTCAGTTGTAAGGAGTTAGAGTTCGGAGTTTGAATCTGTGGTTTGCTCTCGTGATCTTTATTGATATTTTGAGCTTTTCGTGATCTTTCTGGAGAAATGAAGGATTATGATGGCGAAAGAATAGAAAACAAGTCAGTTCAGAATAGACTTTTACTTATTTTTGTTAGAAGAAATAGATTGTTAGTGTGCATTTGGTTTGTGGAGATCCTTAAAGAACTAAACAAGTCACACATTAAGTACTGAACTTTGACATTCGAGTATTGGACTTTCCTCAGCTTGCTGTTCTATGACCGAAATGATCGATGCTCTCCATATACTAGCATTTGTTTAGTTGTGGAACATCATTAGTGTTTAGTCTTAGAAATGGTTTCATGGGGGTTAAGCTGGATGGGTAAACAAAGCTGGTAATTACCAACTTTGCCTCTCTTTCAGATGTAACAATATGCCTAGACCTCCCACAGTCGAATGTGTATGTTCAGCTCATGCATCTTACTCTGAACAATCTACTAGTATTTTTGGTAGTTCTATTTATGAAACTTTATATAAGTTTTATTTATCCTAATGTGGCGGATCCCAAACCATCTGATACATGTAACTATGTAAGGACTCGGGATAAAGTTCTCGACCAGCCAAACTTAGTCCGTTAGTCTTAGGCTTTTAGCTGATAGGACTTTTCTTGGACTTTCCAACAAGTAGTGCACTGACTTTTTTAGATTATAAAAAGCTGGAGATAGTTCTCCATTTACTGATGACAATAGTTTTATTGCTCTAGAAGAGGGTTTTTCATCACTTCCAATCCAGTGATCTATCCTCCATGTACTATCGAGTTTGATTTTCAGACTTCTTAGGTTTATGTTGAAACCTGTATCTTTGGCTAGATAAAGAGAAGCCAGTGAAGAGTAGCATACTTTGACGAGAAGATGTATTATGCTAGTAAGTTTTGTACTCTAGTTAGTTTTTGTGTGGGTTTCCCAAAGAAACCAAAACTAAAGACATATTCCCTATGGTTAATGTTGGTAAATTGGATGATTAGTTTTGAAGTATGGTCTCAGTGATCACTTGTTAGGTGAATTCTTTTAATTTTAAATGCTTTATTTTTACTTTTGAACTTGATTGAGTCTAATAACTTTCGTTCTTCTACACTTTTTTTTCTTCTTCCTGGAATCGTGCAGTTCAAAACAATGAAAGAAAGTGGTCAGTCACCAGTCACAGCTCTCAACAAATTGACATCACAAATTAGAAAGTCTGCTCACCGTAAAAGTTCTCCTCTTAACTGGTTCCCTCGCAAAAAAGTGGACTCCTACTTGAACAGGAAAATAAAGCTGCTGCAGGTTGTAAAAATATACTCAACTTTTTTTTTCCTTACAACTTTTTTCCTGACTGGATTGTGTTTCTGACGTATTGGTATCGTCATATACTTTTATCAGGAAGTGGGCGGCATGAACTTAACTCTTGATGAGACTTTAGGTGACTCAAATCCACATTACTCAAGAGTATTGAGAGAAAAAATTGCAGCTAGAGAAGCTGCATGCAAAGCAATGGAAGCTCGAAAAGCTGCATTGGTGGAAGCATCTTGGTGTCGAATACTTCGAGCAGCCAGGTAAATGCAGAGGAGAGAGGACATGAAAATGTTAATGTTTGTTTCTGATTCAAACAGATAGGTTATCTCTCTTCTTTTCGTTTTTAAAAAGCTTAATTGATCTTTCCAGGATCCAGAATAAGGAAGCAGAAGCTCTGCTGTTGAAAGCTGAAAAAAATGTAGCAGAAGCTTTTGAAGCAGCAACAGCTATCGGGGTGATCATGTATGACAAACCAAATTGCTCCCAAAAGCGTTGTGAAATAGAAACATCTTCTGTTGATGGAGGAAAGTCCACTACTCATACAGTCACCGCTTCTTTTGAAACTGCATTTGAGGTAGATAAAGAAGTAGCTGCTGCTGTCAAATCTGCATTTGTTCGGCTTGCAAATTGCCCATCTCTTAATAAAGATGAATTCAAAGACCTGCTGCGGAAAATCAGTCAGAATCCAGATGTAAGCGCTAATAATCAGGAATTATCGGAGGTTTCTTCAGAATGTGAATCAGAATCAGGTTCAGAACTTGAAAGTGAGACTCAGGCAAATGGTTGCAGCTCTAAAGGTCTGGATTGTAGGGTGCCGATTTCTGAAGCTAGACAGAAGAGATACAAAAAGAAGCAGTCTCCTGAGAAGTTAAAGATAAATCTTGTAGACATGATGGTTGAGAGGCTCAGGTGTTTGCAAGAAGATGAACTTTCTTCTCTTGCCACCATAGTTGCAACGTGTGGTTTGAGTGCTGCCTTAGCTGAAGTAGAAAACTGTAAACCGCATGATGTGTACTCCGTTGCTACTCCAGTCCTTAGCGTCCCCCGAAGATTGTCTTCTTTGGAAGATGTGCAGACAAGGAGGAAGCAAATTGAGCCAGAACTCCCAAGTCTCGACAAGTTTTTAGTTAAGCGCATATCTAAACTTGAAAAAGAGGTGCAAGAAGCCAGAAAAAATCAATTCAGGAATGAAACTTGTGGTAACCCAAATAAAACTGATGATGGAAAGGCTAACTCGGATAATAATGCTTCTTCATCTGAGGCTGTTGCAGATTTGGGAAGTGTTCTTGTGAAGCATTCTTCGAAGTTCGAAAAGGAGATTGAAGAGGCGAAAAAGAACTGTGGAAAGGCATATGAGAATATAAATGGAAAGAAATTTGGAAGGAAAGGGATGGTCAGTCAGACAAAAGAAGATGCTTCAGAAGTCCCCAGCTTAGATAAGTTTCTGGTGAAACGTGTCTCGAGACTTGAAAAGGAGGTCCAAGAAGCGAAAATCAGAAGGACAAATGATCCAACTGAAGGAGTAAGGGTTCCGGCCAAATCCAAAAACAGTGCTGGTTGTGCTGATGGAGACCAATTGGAGAAAGAAAACGTTAACTTGAATAAGGAAGTTGATGGAAAGACACCGAATGCTACTACTATTTGTACAGGTGAGTCGGTAGCACAGGTTGAAGAAGTGAATGTGAATGCCGGGGAAAGACAATTGAAGACTGAAAGCGAAGAGGTCGAAGACAGCCTAGAGAAGATAATGGTTAAGCCGGCGTTGCGCGGGTTAGAGAGGGAAAAAGTAGAATTGTCTCTAGGGACCAATAATGGATAAACGACTCCTAAAACTAGACGAGGAGGAAATGTTGTTGCAGATTGTGAGAGCTTGGACAAGGTTCTAGTAAAGCATGTTTCTAGACTGGAGAGAGAGAAATTGAAGAAGAGTTCGGTAGCACAGGTTGAAGAAGTGAATCTGAATGCCGAGGAAAAACAATTGAAGACTGAAGGTGAAGAGGTCGAAGACAGCCTAGAGAAGATAATGGTTAAGCCGGCGGTGCACGGGTTAGAGAGGGAAAAGCTAGAATCGTCTCTAGGGAGCAATAATGGATACCGTACTCATAAAACTAGACGAGGAGGAAATGTTGTTGCAGATTGTGAGAGCTTGGACAAGGTTCTAGTAAAGCATGTCTCTAGACTGGAGAAAGAGAAATTGAAGACGAGTTCAGAGGAAGAGGTGATGAAGGTAAAGAGAACCCCAACCAACATGCATTCACAGACGAACGAAGAGGGTGGCTTAGACCAAATATTGGTTAAGCCTAAATCAAGGCTCGAGAGAGAAAAATTGGCTGCAACCGAGCAAGCATTATCCTATGGATACCGTAACAAAACTAGACTAGGTGGAAATGCAGTTCCAGACTGTGAGAGCTTGGACAAGGTCTTAGTCAGGCATGTTTCCCGATTGGAGAAAGAGAAAATGAAGTTCAAATCAGAGGAAGAAACGGTGAATGTGAAGAAAAGTGAGACGACAACTCATTCAAAGATGAACGAAGAGGGCGGTTTGGATCAGATTCTGGTTAAACATAAATCAAGACTCGAGATTGAGAAGATAGCTTCTTCTACTGCTGAGCAACCCAGAGACCAGACAAGACACTCCTCCGTAGTGCGCAAGGAAGCGAGGGATAGAGAGTTGAGAGAAGCTTGGGATGGCTTAAGTTTAGGAAACTCCGTGAGGCCTCATCTTTCAAAACTTGAAAGAGAGAAGGTAATATTTTTCTATTCGAGACTCGAATTCAAATTTCATTTCTACATCAATTGAAAATAAACTGAACGTATGTGTTTTCTTTCACAGGCAGCGTGGATCAAAGCTGAAGAAGAGGAAAGAAGCCGCGTGCTATGATGATGTGAGTATCTCCGATTGTCCATTTATTCAATAAATCAACATGTAAAAAAATATTTCCTTCACTTTTTTTCTCTCTTTCTATCGTCGGATCTGTATGCTGCATTGAAGTATGCTTATCAATGCACAGAATTAGGAGCTTCCTCGTGCTCTTGTTCACTTTTCTTGACATATGCTTCTTCTTCGCGACTTCCCTGTCGATGTATTGTGTAATTAACTAAGGAAGATAATTGTTTCAGTTGTATAACTATCATTTCTGATTTGTGCATCTTGAGTTCTTAGGTCATTACCATGAACTTGGATAGCTGAGAGCAAGTAGTCTCTAAGAAAGAGTTATTGACTCTGTCTCAGCTACAACGCAAAAGAAATGGATCCGAGTAGGCGTTCATTAAGGTGGGTTGAGTCGAGACTTTCACCGATATGTTTTTGCCCTTGTACCGTATTGAATATAATTTGTTCAATGAACGTTCATAATTTGTCAAAAGGCATGAGCCAGAAAACACAATATATGCAGGAGCTTATTCGTATCTCAAATACCCGAATATGTAAATTGTTACATTCGATGCGATACACTAAACACCTCATGAATTTGTTATTCCTAAACAGTGGACTCAAAGGGGGTCAAAACCTATCAATTCCGATAAAGCAAGTGAATCTATCCAACTAACAACTGGATTGTAATTATTGATGGACTTGTATAATTATGAACAATAATTATGTACATTTATTGATGCAAGAACTATCATATAATTAGAAAATGCCGAAATCACACATTCATATTAATTAAATGTTTCAATCCTTTAAAGTGAGTTTTATTGATACGACATTAATTCAAGTATGTATGAATTCAGATTGAATAACTCATACATATGGTATGAAAGATGACCTATGTAGTCAAATATTGCGTCGTGTAGCTTTAATACCAAACCGTTTATTTAAACGCGTCAAATCGAATCGTGTAATTTTAAATTTAATTATTTAAATATATTCATATTGTGTTAATTGCTCGCAAAGCCATCATTTGTATCTCATAATTTTTTGACAATGAATGGAACTCACTTCATATATATAATAAATGGCCGGAGGAACAAGCCGACTAATCTGAGCTACCCGAGACTGTGCCTCACTCGATTTGTCACTGCACTAGCAAGTCTAAACCAACCTCAACAAAGGCTCAAAATCAAATGCCTCATCCATAACAATATGCCCCTCAAGCCCACCTATGTCGACTCCTCATCCTCCTCGGGATTTTGGGAGAAGTCTCTCACCCGTTCTACTCCTCCCCCACAGACTCCCTCAAGGTCCATGCGAAATTCACGCATGCGTCGTTCCAAACATCCTTCCATATCTCCAAAAAAATCTTGAGCAGGAACCGATCACCTTCCGCTTCAGATGCTCTCCTGCCCTTGACCGACCAATAGTGATTGCACCATTCCACTCGTACCCTCTGCTTAGTTCAACAACACCACACCACTAAAAGTTCCACACCAGACAACACCCCCACCCTCGCTGTTGTGAATCCCCTAAATACTCACCTGCCGCCGCACACCTCCTCCACACCCTAGCCGTCACAAAACTTAGAATCGACATCCATGAACTTCACAAAGCTCCTAAAGTGTAGGAGAACTTATATAAACAAGAGAGCTCACTTGAATAGATTTGTATCTCATAATTCAAACAGTTTATTAACCCGAATTGCCTCATCTATTCACGTCCGACTTGTCAATCCACGTAGGCTATAGGAGGGTCCCCCAAAACCAAAACAGAAACTTGATCACATTCTCACAGTTCCTTCCAGAATCCAAAGTCAGTGAAAGCGGCCACAATAAAGAGAAGAGTCACGTTCTCTTGTCCCAGCCATTGGACCCCATACGGGACCCACCTCTGCTCTCCTCCCTAACGCGTCAGATCACAACTCAGTTACCATGTCCTGAGTCCTCACTCGTCACCTTCAATTCAAAGTCTTCCGCAACCCACACACTCAACAAACTCCAATTGAATTCTTTCTCTCTCTCTCTCTCACATCTCTCAAGCTCAAGCTCTGTGGCTCTTCTTCCTCAATGGCTTCTTTGACCTTCCTCTGTTCTTCTCTGTCCTTGTTGCTCCTCTTCCTGTCCCCAGCTCTCTCCACCAACTCTGAAGGTACTTGCTCACTAATCACTGCCCATCGTGCAGTCCTGGTTTTTAAATTTTGGGTTCTCTTTAAATTACTGACCCATTTCTTAATTTTTGCTCATTTGGATCTGGTAGCTCCAAAGCAGTCAAAATTTTAGAGTTGATTTTTGGTACCCTTTTGTTGTTTCTGCTTTTGGAGAATTGGGCAAAGCTAAAGCTGTGATTTTTTCATGCTTATGATCATTTTTTCCCTTTGTGTTTCTTGGCTGCCAAACAGATTATTTGAGGGCTTTTTGTTTGGTTGCTGGGAGAAACTGAAAAGTACAATTGATTTGATTCGATTCTGTGGCTATTTGTTTTCTTCTTCTTTTTTCTCACTTTTGAGTCCTGCAGGAAATGCTCTTGGTGCCCTGAGAAGGAGGCTCAATGACCCTACAAATGTGTTGCAGAGTTGGGACCCTACACTGGTCAATCCTTGCACCTGGTTCCATGTCACCTGTGACTCCAACAACCATGTCATTCGATTGTAAGATTTTTGTTGTTGTTGTTGTTGTTGCTGCTGCTGCTTTTGTTTTTGTACGAGTTTTGATAATTTTTAACCTTTTGCTGCATTTCAGGGATTTGGGCAATTCCAATATTTCTGGGGATTTGGGGTCTGAGCTTGGCCAGCTTCAGCATCTACAATACTTGTAATGTTCCTTTTCTTTTTCTTTTTTTTGTCTATTAGCTTCTCTGTTTTGCTTCGTTTGGTTGGTGACTAAGTAGCTGAGGAGATGAAAAGGGAATTGGATTTTTGAATAAGCATGTTTTGTTGTTCTCTTAGTTCTATGTGTTGTATAGATGGTAGCTCAGCTTACATATAAAGCTTGTTAGTAGATAGTTTTGTGATTTAGTAGCTTATATGAATGAGAGTTTGAATGAGCCCAACTGGATTTTGGTCTATCACCTTAGATTCGAAATTGCAATGTGCATTGCTTCCTGTTAAAAAATCTCATATTGAAAGAGCGTGATGTTTGAGACCACTTGATATATTAGCTTAACTGCTTAAGGCACTACAAGAAATTTCACTTTCTGCGACAACTTATTCTGTCGCTCAAACCCATATTCTGTCCTGGAAAATCAATAATGGTTGTCACCAATAAGCTTGCCACGGAAAGTCCAACGTGCATGACCGAAGAGTCTGTCATGGAAAATAGCTTTTGGGTGACAGAAAATCTGGCATAAACACTATTAGTGGGCTTATTATTGGGCTTGTCTCTCTCTTTCAGCCCATATCCAGATAATTTATTGGTGACAAATTATTCTTGGCCGTCACCAAAAGTAAGAGTTTTTGTAGTGAGGATTTGGATTGGATAAAAAACTAACATGGTATCAAGTTGGTTTGGTTTGGGACTAGCGACCCTTTTGTGTTTCCTCCAACGTAATCCTTGGAGCAAAGCTTAACACTTCTTTTTCCAAGTTTTTGGTACCTCTAACATGGATGAGCTAAGGGTCTATTACGGGTTTGTTAGATATGTAATTGATGCCAAATTCTTGACTGGGTTGCAGGGAGCTTTACAGCAATGGCATCGGAGGCAAAATTCCCGAGGAATTGGGTAACTTGAAAAACCTTATTAGCATGGATTTGTATGGCAACCGATTTGAAGGAGAGATACCAAAGTCTTTTGCCAAGTTGAAGTCACTTCGATTTCTGTAAGCATCTCATTTTAACATGTCTTGAGAGTTTAGATTTCCATTGCATGAAATTTGTGTGTTAATATGGATTGATTGTACAGTCGGCTAAACGACAACAAGCTAACGGGATCAATCCCAAGGGAACTCACCGTCCTTTCCAATCTCAAAGTTCTGTAAGTTCGTAAAATAAGCCAAAGTTCCGATCTTATCTTAATATGAATTGGTTTTCACATTTGATCACTCTTATGATTCTTTAATTTTTTTACTATGCAGCGATGTTTCTAACAACAATCTTTGCGGAACTATTCCGGTGGATGGCCCTTTCAGCAGCTTTCCTATGGAAAGGTAAAACGCCGTCTCTTTCATCTTTTCACAACTCATCAGTTGAATGGTTCTCTTAATTAAGCATTCTTGTCAATTCTCGTTAAATTTTAGATTAGTTCATGTTATGTAGCTACACAAATTACGAGCTGACAATTTGTACCTGAACCCGCAAGACCTACACAAATTCTATGTAAAACCCGCATCTCTAGTGAGTCGGGTTAGGGTTAGATCTTATCAGCCCGTGCTTAAAAAACGACCTAATACTGAAATGCCAGCTATAACACGCCCTTTCCTCTAACAATGTGATTGGTATGTTTCAGTTTTAGAAATAACCGACTCAATGGACCGGAGCTGCAAGGACTCGTGCCGTATGACTTTGGATGCTGAGTCTCCTCCAAAACTTGATCATGTACTCATAAAATAACATAACTATATGCATTGTGTTGTATATTTGACAATGAAAAAAAACTGTGTATGGATACTTCTAGTAACTAAGTTGAGTAAAAGAAAGTTATTGTGAGTTTGTTCAATACAACAATTGTGTTCTAACATTCCTGTTTTTTATCTACCAAGTTGTTATTAACCCAAAAAGTAGTATATTTGCTTCTTGTGATGGTGTTTGGATCTTTATTTTTATTCAGGATCGGAATCAAGTTTCAGTACGAGAATGAGTTTGAAATGTATGATGATTACAATTTGTGATTTTCATATTCCGGCTACCGGATTCTTCATTTGGTTGAAGATTCTAGCCCAACTTATAATGTCATTTAATTGATGGTGCAATATGAAAATTTTGAAGTATGTTAGGGGTAAAATTGCCATTTTGCTTGGTTCATTTAACGTTTTCGTTTTGAAATCCAAAATGTCACTTTATATTAGTTAAACTGTATTATCCGTAAGTTACATGAAGGAAAAGCAGACATTCTACCTAACACAACCACATCCGATATTTAGGATGGAACAAGGTTCCACCCAAGTGGACCTAGGACAAACCCTTAACTACTTTAAGCAGTTTGAACATAATACAATACTCCCAATCCTTAAAGTCGCTAGACGTCGCCGCCCACAGCCTCTGGGGGTTGAATCCCCCCCGTTTTACCCACTCCCACCAACTCTGCCAAAGACCATCTCTCATCCGCTCTGGCCTTTCTCTGGTCCGCCTTCTTCCTTTCCTGTCTCAGCCTTACCCACATGTATCTGCATCTTCCTCATCCTCTTCAATCCCATTTAAAGTCATTCCCTCCCCCCATCCTTATCCTCTTGACCTTGTTTTCGCCGCTTCCTTTCCCTATCATATTTTCTATCCTCCCGCACCAAACTCCTCCCAATCCGCGGCTCCAGTTCAACAGATTTCATACCCCACACCTTCAAAACCCTTCAATCAGCACTCCTTGAAAACTCGCCACTAAGCACAGCTGACTCCAACCCCAACCCCACCCTCTCAGCAGTAGAGGCCTACACTGCCACCCTTTTGTATCGTCGTCGTCCCTAAGCCAGCCGCTAACATTGAGAGCAAAACCCTAATGTGTCCACAAATTCTAATTTTGATCCCCGAGTTCGGATCATTTAACATTTTAAATTTAAAGAATGTTAGTGGATGTGATTTTATTTTTAATTTTAAGGAAAACGAAAGGTTCGTGAACAATGGTTTTTAGTGGTATCTGTAATTATCTCTTGACTTTATCATAAGTTGGACTCAAATATTTAGTGTGTTGAACAGGCCAGGGCTCGTCCACGTAAACTCGCACCTTCAACATGTAAATCCATAACACAATTGAACTTCCACTTCTTACTAGTTGAGGTCGGCATTTTCAAAAACTTGAGCTGAAACCTGAATTGCGGACTCACACCCGAAAACTTGCCTCACATTCGGGCGAGCTTGAATTCCATAGATAGTCACACAAATGAAGACACCTCTTGTAGGTAGGTCACACTCTTTGTTTCTTCTAATTTTATCATCATATATTTGTAAGTCTATAAAACGTAACCCTACATTCACATTGAGCTAAAACCATACCATACAATGCCGCAATGGAGATGATGGACATGGAGTTTTGTTACTCTGCTTTGGCCTTCTTCTTTTCGGCTTTAAACTATATCGGTACGTTTCATTTATTATGATTCTTAAATTTTATTTTTGAATAATTTTTATAATCCAAACAACACTTTAGTGCTCCCGGATCAATAATTTATCTATTTTGTTTGATTTTAGGTTCTAAATGTAGCCGCAACTGCCCCCAAAAATCACACTTTTTCGGCCGCCACTTCTATGTCTAAACAAATTATCATAACTACTCACATATAAGAGTTCAGGATTTTATTTAAGGTTAATTACAGATGACTATTCTTTTAGATGACTTTGCATACACTTTTAGTTTTTTTGTACTTTGGTAACTAAATTGAGAAAAAGAAAGTTATTGTAAGAAATAATTTTGGTGATATTTGTAATTATCTTTTAATTTTGTCATATTTCAAAAATGTCAACGTAGTTACGTAGAGCTAATAATTTGGACTTAAATTTGCTGGCACCCAAAACCCGACTCAGAATTTTGTGAGTTTGGGTCGTTTGGCTCTTGAATGTACTCGACAAATTTTTGGATCGAATCATGTTGGCCCGCATGAACTCACACAATTTGGATGCAAAATCTAATCCAACTGAACATGCACTCTTTTTGGGTTGAAATCAGGCTTTTTCAACTCGATCATCGAGAAACTTGAGCTGAAACCAAAAATGCGAGCCCTGCCAATAATGTCGGTAGTGAGGCGAGACGAACTGCCGGCAGCCGCCACTA